>LR749585.1:0-103926 GCA_902729485.2 Mus minutoides
TCTGGTGTGCTGTTGTATCTAGGACTTGATGGGGTGGGTGAGTTTGGATCTGGTGATGCCAAGTACCCTTGGATTCTGTTGCTTCTGTTCTTATGCTTACCTCCTGCCATCTCTAACCAAGGAGACCTGGTGTTGGTGCAGGCCAGAAGGGAGAGTCTGAAATGGTCTGGGCCTTTATCTCTGTCCTGGCTGGTGACTCGGGTCACCTGGGATTGGGCAGGAACAGATGCTGAGTTCAGCTGCTCACCTGTGGTCCCAAGACAGCCTGTGGAGTCCTGTGGTCCCAAGGCAGCCTGGGGAGTCCCGCGGAGAGTGCGCAGAGCCTGTGCCCGAGCCCTGGGCTGGTGCAGGTGCCAGGAACCTTCTTTTTCATCTGGCTTTCTTCATGCAGCCTTGACATGACCTGGTTTTGTTGTGGTTGTTGGTTTGTTTTTTTCTTTTTGTTTTTGTTTTTTAATTCTTTAAGATTTTTTAATTGGATATTTTCTTTATTTACATTTCAAATATTTTCCCCTTTCTAGGTCTCCCTTTTGGAAACACCCTATCCCATCCCTTATCCCCCTGCTTCTATGAGGGTGTTCCTCTACCCACCCAACCACTCATTTCCCTTCTTCCTGCCTTAGCATTTCTCTTCACTGGGGCATTGAACACACTTAGGCCGAAAGGCCTCTCCTTACACTGATGCCCAACAAGGCCATCCTCTGCCATATATGTGGCTGGAGCCATGGGTTCCTCCATTTGTACTCTTTAGTTGGTGGTCCAGTCCCCGGGAGCTCTGCTGACTGTCTTATTGTAGCTTGTTATGCCATGTTTGGATGATGTCCTTGAGAGACCTGATCTTTCTGAGGAGTAGAGGAGGGGTGGATCTGGAGAAGAGGAGAGGTGGGGTGGAGGAAAGGGAGAGAGGGGAAACTTAAAGAAGAATAAAAAACAGTAGGTACAATAGGAGGAGTGAGAAGCCACACAATGAAATTTTGTGAATGCCATTTAGTATTTGGAATGTTACTCTCTAAGATATAATGAAGGTATTGAGGGTTTGTGGGTGATAGATTAAATTCTTAATTAAATTTGAATTAAACAAAGAATAAGACTGACAATAAGAAAGCAGGAGAATTCAAAAAGCATTTTTTTATGGTATATAGCTAGAAAGTTTAGGCCAGAAAAATAAAGATGTCCTTCGGAAAGAAAGAGATGCTCCAATGCAAGAAGTCATGGACAGTTACAGACATTTGACATCAAGAAACGAAACAAAACACATATACTATGGAGCTCAGAATGCAAAAAAAGCGTAAAAATCATAATAAATTGCAATTTTAAAAAATTACAATAACAAATTTGAGGCTCAAGAAATAAATATATGTAAAATTACCTGGTACGTTTTTCTCAGACAGAACCATAGATGAGAAATTGCCTCTTCTATACATTTGTTTATTTTTATCCTTCTGTATGTGTGCATGTGCCTGAATTTGTGGGTGTGGATGTGGGTGTGTATATGCCATAGCATGTGTGTGGAGGTCAGAGGTCAGTCCTGGACTTCTATCTGCAGTAGACAGGGCTTCTTGCTTTTTTAGGTTCTACAGCTTATGGGAATTTCCCATGTTCCACTTCCCATCTTCCAGGAGTTACATAAGTTTGTTATTACATTCAGCTTTGACTTAGTTGTGGGGATTCAAACCAAGGTCCTACTGGTGCAGCAAGTGCTCAGTTACTGAGGCATCTCTGCAGCCCATGTATTATTTTGACACTTTATTTTACCTTCTGTCTTAGTTTGGGGTACATGGTGTAAAACTCACAAGGAATCAATAAAAAGTTGAAGAAAGGAAGAGATCAGCATCACTGTGGTGAAATCTTTTGGGAAGTGTCTCCTCAGAGTCAGCACACAGAAGTTGTGTTCCAAGGTGCCTAGGAGTGTAACTCCTCTGGCAGCTCAGCTTGACCATGTGTAAGACTCTCCTAGGTAGTACTGGAGTTGAAGGCATGAAAGGGTCTTGGAGAGTAGCTAGGGCTTTGGGAGATTTCATTGGTGACTGTGAAGCTGGAGTTGCAGAGTTGCCCAGGAAGGGGTCATGGAGAGAATTTTTGAGGCTTGCCACCAAGAAAAGAGGCCCTTCAATTCTATATGTCTCCTCCCACATTCCCTTGCTCAACCCATCTCCACTCCTTACCAGATCCTCCCATTTTCAATTTAAATTTCTAGTCCACCAATAAATGCTACTGTATTTCCCCATTTGGGGGGGGATACATGTGTGCATCCATAGTACTTCTGCTGTACCTGACTCCTCTGGGTCTATGAATAGTAGTTTGGTTATCATTTATTAGCCAGCTAATACTCACATTTAAGTGAATACATAACATACTAATCTTTATTGTCCTGGCTTATATCACTCAAGATGAAATTTTTTACTTCCATCTATTTACCATTTTTTATGTAAATGAGTAGTACTCCATTAAGTAAATGTATTATATTTTCTTTATCCATTGTTCTGTTGAGTGACAACTTGGCTGTTTCCAGTTTCTAGCTATTATGAATAAAGCAGCAATGAATATAATTGAGAACATGTCCCTATGGCAAGATAAAATATCCTTTGGGTATATGTCCAAGAGTGGTATAGTTGGATCTTGAGATAGAGCCATTCCCACCTTCCTGAGAAATCACCCTACTGCTTTCTATAGTGTCTGTAGAAGTATACACTTCTGTCATCAATGGTTGATTATTCCCCTTTTCCACATCTGCACCAGCATAAGCTGTCACTTGTATTACTGATTTTAGCCATTATGACAAGCATAAGATGGAATCTCAGAGTAGTTTTGAATTGAGTTCCCCTGGTGGCTAAGAATGCTCAAAGTTTCTTTATGAGTTTCTCAGCCATTTCAGCGTCCTCTGTTGGCAGTCCTCAGTTTTGATCTTACCCCATTTTTAATTGAATTGTTTGGACATTTTTTTTTATATTCAGTTCTTTCAGTTATCTCATATTTTGTATTAGTCCTATATCAGAAGTAGATTTGGTAAAAACTTTTCATATTCTCTAAGCTACCACTTTGTACAAATAAGGATGTTCTTTGCCTAACACAACCTTTTCAGTTTCATGAAGCCCCACTTATCAATTGTTTTTTTTTCCTTTTTTTTATTAGATATATTCTTTATTTACATTTAAAATGTTACCCCCTTTCCTAGTTTCCCTTTCGATAATCCCCTATCCCTTCCCCCTCCAACTGCTCCCCAACCTACCCACTCATGCTTCTTGGCCCTGGTGTTCCCCTTTAATGGGACATTAAACTGTCACAGGACCAAGGGCCTCTCCTTCCGTTGATGACCAACTAGGCTATCCTCTGCTACATATGCAGCTAGAGCCATGAATCCCTCCATGTGTTTTCTTTGATTGGTGGTTTAGTCCCAGGGAGCTCTGGGGATACTGGTTAGTTCATATTGTTGTTCTTCTTATGGGGCTGCAAACCCCTTCAGCTCCTTGGGTCCTTTCTCTAGCTCCTTCATTGGGGACCCTGTGCTCCATCCAATGGATGGCTATAAGCATCCACTTCTGTATTTGTCAGGCACTGACAGAACCTCCCAGGAGGCAGCTTTATCAGGTTCCTGTCAGCAAGCTCTCCTTGGCATCCACAATAGTGTCTGGATTTGTTGGTTGTTTATGGGATGGATTTCCAGGTAGGGCAGTCTCTGGATGCTCATTCCTTCAGTCTCTGTTCCACACTTTGTCTCTGTAATTCCTTCCATGGGTATTTTCTTTCCCCTTCTAAGAAGGATCAAAGTACCCACACTTTGGTCTTCCTTCTTCTTGAGTTTCATGTGTTATTCAAACTGTATCTTGGGTATTCTGAGCTTCTGGGCTAATATTCATTTATCAGTGAGAGCATATCATGTGTGTTCTTTTGTGACTGAGTTATCTCACTCAAGATGATATTTTTAAGTTCTATCCATTTGCCTGTGGATTTCATGAAGTCATTGTTTTTAATGGCTGAGTAGTATTCCATTGTGTAAATGTACCACATTTTCTGCATCAAGTCCTCTGTTGAGGGACATCTGGGTTGTTTCCAGCTTCTGGCTATTTTAAATATGGCTGCTATGAACATAGTGGAGCATGTGTTCTTATTACATGTTGGAGAATCTTCTGGCTATGTGCCCAGGAGTGGTATAGCTGGGTCCTCAGGTAGGTGGAGTTAGATTGTTTTATGTCATATTTTTTCCAATTTTTATTAGATATTTTCTTCATTTACATTTCAAATGTTATCCTGAAAGTCCCCTAAATGCTCCCTCATCCCCTGCCCTGCTCCCCTACCCATCCACTCCCACATCTTGGCCCTGTTGTTCCCCTGTACTGGGGCATATAACGTTTGTATGACCAAGGGGCCTCTCTTCCCACTGATGGCCAATTAGGCCATCTTCTGCTACATATGCAGCTAGAGACATGAGCTCTGGGGGTACTAGTTAGTTCATATTGTTCTTCCACTTATAGGAGTGGAGACCCCTTAAGTTCTTTGGGTACTTTCTCTAGCTCCTCCCTTGGGAACACTGTGTTCCATATAATAGCTGACTGTGAGTATCCACCTCTGTTTGCTAGGCATTGATATGAAACTTATAGAGGAGAAAGTGTGGAAAAGCCTCGAAGATATGGGCACTGGGGAAAAATTCCTGAATAGAACAGCAATGGCTTGTGCTGTAAGATCAAGAATTGACAAATGGGACCTCATAAAGTTGCAAAACTTCTGTAAGGCAAAAGATACTGTCAATAAGACAAAAAGGCCACCAACAGATTGGAGAAGAATCTTTACCAATCCTAAATCAGATAGGGGACTAATATCCAATATATATAAGTAACTCAAGAAGGTGGACAACAGATTGAGAACAACTATTTGAGAGATTTCAGATGCACTGTAAAGTTGTTGGTATGATATTTCTCTACTTTTATTATGTTGCACTTAGTGAAATGAACTTGCCTCTTAAATTCACTTTCCTTGTGTCCTTAAGTTTGGGAAGGTTTTGTATTTATTTTCACTCAATTCTAGAAAGTCTTTCTTTCATTATTTCTGTCTTTACTGGTGTTTTCTTCAGTATTGTGTTGCTTATTTTCCATGAGTTTGTAAGCTTTCTGTTGTTTCTATTATTGTTGATATCAAGCTTTAATCTGTGGTTATCAGATTAGATGCAGGGTATTATTTTAATTTTCTTTTGCTGTTGAAATTTGCTTTTTGTCTAAGTATGTGGTCTATTTTGAAGAAAGTTCCATTAGGAATAAAGTAGATATATTCTTTTATTTTTGAGTAAATATTCTGTAAATATCTGTTAAACCCACTTGGTTGATAGTATGTGTTATATCTATTGGTTATAATGTCTGTTAGCTCTACCATTTCTCTGTTTAAGTTTTTTGTCTGAATGACCTGTTTATTGGCATGAGTCAAGTAGTGAAGTCTTTCAATATTAGTATATGAGGGTTAATATGTGATTTAAGACACAGTAATATTTCTTTGACAACTTAGATGTCCTTGTGTTTGGGTCACAGATGTTAAGAACATATGGTTCACCTTGGTGGATTTTTTCTTTGATGAATATGTTATCTATCTATCTATCTATCTATCTATCTATCTATCTATTCTCAGTTTTGTTCTGAAGTCTATTTTGTTAAATATTAAAATGGCCAACCAGCTTTCTTGCTTCTTATGTCCACTGACTTGGAATATCTTTTTCACTCTTTACCCTAATGTCTATCAATAATCTTGAAGAGTGCTTCTTAGATGCAGCAGATAGTTTAATCATGTTTTTGCATCTATTCTGTTAGTCTGTGTCTTTTTATTGGGGAACTTAGGTCGTTGATACTGAGAAATATTAATAAACAACGATTGCTGATTCCTGTTATTTTGCTGCTGCTACTGTTGTTGCTGCTGCTGCTGCTGGTGTTAGCCATTGTGGTGGGTATTCTTCCTTTCTTTTGATTTTTCTGGCTTGATAATTCCTGTCTTCAGAGTTATAATTGAGCTTCTTAAATTGAAATTTACTTTAGCACCTTCCATAAGATTGGATTTGTAGATGAATGTTGTTTAAGTCTTTATCATGAAATATCTTATCTTCTCCATATATGATGATTGAAAGTTTTGCTGGGTATGGTAGTCTGGGCTTGCATCTGTGTTCATTTAACATTTGTAACACACCTATTTAGGCCCTTCTGGTCTTTAGAATATTATCTTCAGCTCTGTAGGACATTGGCTTTATTCTCATGTGAACACAAAGATCTTCCCCTCCACTTTTCATTGCCCAACTCATCTGTTATCCCAGCCTCTAACACCAACAGGAATCCCCTGTGAACATAACAGCTGAAAAGAATAAGGAAACAGTGAAGACAACTGAAGACCTTCACAATTCCTTCTTTTCCTCCTAATTCCATGTTCCATTCTCATTCAGGTCTCAACTGCAGCTTTCCTTCTCTGCACCTACATCTCCTTTGGGTCTCCCAGACCTTCCCCTCCTAAGTTCTTTCCCCTGATTACTTTGTTTCAGATTCCAACTCTAGCAGGTACCCTCTTCTAGCTTACAGACTGATCTTTCCAGGGAAACTGACTGACTGACTGCATATTTTTACTTCTCCTTTTCCTCCACCTCCCCAGCTCTGTAGCAGAACACATTCTGTTCTTTCTTTCCCCACTGACTCCATCCTAAAGGGACGTCAAAATCTCTAACTTTCTTTCCCCAAACACAACTCATCATATTATCTCAGCTTCTAACACCAACAGGAAATTCCTGTGAACATATCAGCTGAATGGCCAGGAAAACAAATCAAATCCCACAGTTTTATCTTCAGTGCTTTAGCAGACCTTCTGGGTTGACCTCTCTTCACTGTCTACACCCATTCCAAAGAAACTAAATAGACCTTAGGCACAAACTCGGTGGATAGGCCCCAGGGCCCCAGAGGACTCTCCACTTGATCTTAGGATCACTAGTTAATGGAACACAATATCTGGTCCAAATCAATCATCACATGCCTGTGTCAGCAGCAGGGAAGCAGAAAACCCACCTGACCAGGGGCTCAAGTCCCTTCCTGTCAGCTCCAGCTCCAGGTCACCTTGGGCACAAAATGGGTGGATGATCCAAAGGTCCCCAGAGGACTCTCCACTTGATCTTAGGATCACAGGTGAGTGAAACACAGCATCTGTTCTAAACCAATCATGATGGACCTCTGACAGCAAAAGCAAGGACACGGGAGCACTGCCTGACCGGCAGCTTTGGTACCTTCTGAGCAGTGCTGGTATACCTTGGTTTCAAACACACCAGATAACCCCCACAGTCCCCAGAAAAGACACCATTTCCAAGCTCTGTAATATGCCCAGGATCTTAGGATTCCAGGATCTCAGGATAACAGGAGCTTGATCACACCAGGATCTCAGGGTCTCAGAGGAAGCTTGACTGCCAAGAACTCTGACATACCCAGAATCTCAGGTAGACAGCATCCAAGAATCATGGGATCAGAGAGAAAGCTGGACTCTGTGGAGTCCTGAATCAACCGGGATTATAGGAAGAAAAGGCTCCAATCAGATATATTGAGGGCAGCAAACACTTGAGATAATCAGATGGCAGGAGGCAAGCACAAGAACAGAAGAAACAGAAACCAAAAATACTTAGCATCATCAGAACCAAGCTCTTCCACCATAGCAAGGCCTGGATACACCATTGCACCAAAAAATCAAGATATGAATCTAAAGTCACTTCTCATGATGATGATGGAGGACTTTCAGAAGGAAATAAATAACTCCCTTAAAGAAATACAGGAAAACACAGGTAAACATCTAGAATCACTTAAAGAGGAGACACAATAAATAAATAAATAAATAAATAAATAAATAAATAAATAAATAAAAATAAAATAAAATAAAATTTAAAAAAAAAGAGGAGACACAAAAATGCCTGAAAGAGTTATAGAAAAACACTACCAAACAGGTGAAAGGACTGAATAAAACCATCCAGAATCTAAAAATGGATGTAGAAACATTAAATAAATCACAAAGAGAGACAACTCTGGAGATAGAAATCCTAGGAAACAAATCAGGAACCATAGATGTGAGCATAAGCAATAGAATACAAGAGATGGAAGAGAGAATCTCAGGTGCAGAAGATTCCATAGAGAACATGGACACAACAATCAAAGAAAATGCAAAAAACAAAATCCAGGACACAATGAGAAGACCAAACCTAAGGATTATAGGTATAGATGAGAATGAAGATTCTCAACTTAAATTATCAGTAAATATTTTCAACAAAATTATAGAAGAAAACTTCCCCAACCTAAAGAAAGAGATGCCCATGATCATACAAGAAGCCTACAGAACTCCAAATAGACTGGACCAGAAAAGAAATTCTTCCTGATACATAATAATCATAACAACAAATGCACTAAATAAGGACAGAATATTAAAAGCAGTAAAGGAAAAAGGTCAAGTAAGACAAATAGACCTATCAGAATTACACCAGACTTCTCACAAGAGACTATGAAAGTCAGAAGATCCTGGACAGATGTTATACAGATCCTAAGAGAACTCAATTGCCAGCCCAGCCATTTAATTTTAACCAGCAAAATTCTCAATTACCATAGATGGAGAAACCAAAGTATTCCATGACAAAACCAAATTCACACAGTATCTTTCCAGGAATCCAGCCCTTCAAAGGATCATAAAGGGAAAACTCCAACAAAAGGAGATAAATGACACCCTAGAAAAAGCAAGAAAGTAATCCTTCTACAAACCTACAAGAAGATAGCCACATGAACAGAATACCAACTCTAAGAGAAAAAAAAAAAAAAAAAAAAAAAAAAAAAAAAAAAAAAAAAAAAAAAAAAAAAAAAAAAAAAAAAAAAAAAAAAAAAAAAAAAACAGGAAACAACAATTCCTTTTCCTTAATGTGTCTTAATATCAATGGACTCAATTCCCTAATAAAAAGACATACACTAACAAACCGAATACATAAACAGGACCCAACACTTTGCTGCATACAGGAAACCCACCTCAGGAGCAAACACAGACACTACCTCAGATTAAAAAGCTGGTAAACAATTTTCCAAGCAAATGGTCCCAAGAAACAAGCTGGAGTAGCCATTCTAATATCGAATAAAATTGACTTCCAACCCAAAGTTATCAAAAAAGAAAAAGGAGGGGCACTTCATACTCATTAAAGGTAAAAATTTTCAATATGAACTCTCAATTCTGAATATCTGTGCTCCAAATGCAAGGGTATCCACATTCATTAAGGAAACTTTAGTAAAGCTCAAAACACACATTGTACCTCACACAATAATAATGGGAGACTTCAATAACCCACTCTCATCATCAAACAGATCCTGGAAACAGAAACTAAACAGAGACACATTGAAAATAACAGAAGTTATGAAACAAATGGATTTAACAGATATCAATAGAACATTTTATCCTAAAACAAAAATATATACCTTCTTCTCAGCACCTCATGTTTCCTCCTCCAAAATTGACCATATAATTGATCATAAAACAGGCCTCAGCAGATACAAAAATATTGAAATTATCCCATGTATCCTATCAGATCACCATGGACTAAGGCTGATCTTCAATAACAACATAAATAATAGAAAGCCAACATTCACGTGGAAACTGAACAACGCTCTACTAAATGATAACTTAGTCAGGGAAGAAATAAAGAGAAGAAAGACTTCTTAGAGTTTAATGAAAATGAAGCCACTACATACCCAAACTTATGGGACACAATGAAAGCAGTCCTAAGAGGAAAACTCATAGCTCTGATTACTGCTAAAAAAAAAACTAGAGAGAGCACACACTAACACCTTAACAGCACACCTAAATCTCAAGAACAAAAGGAAGCAAATTTACCCAAGAGGGGTAGAAGGCAGGAAATAATCAAACTCAGGGCTGAAATCAACCAAGTAGAAAGAAAAAGAACTGTACAAAGAATCAACCAAACCAGGAGCTGTTTTTGTTTTCATTTTTGTTTCTTTATTTTTTGTTCTTTTTGTTGTTGTTATTGTTGTTGTTCTTGTTCTTTTTTTGAGAAAATCAACAAGATAGATAAACCCTTACCCAGACTAACTAGAGGGCACAAGGACAGTATCCTAATTACCAAAATCAGAAAGGAAAAGGGAGACATAATAACAGAATTTGAAGAAATCCAAAGCAGCATCAGATATTACTACGAAAGGCTATATTCAACAAAACTGGAAAACCTGGATGAAATGGACAATTTTCTAGACAGATGACAGGTACCAAAGTTAAATTCAGATCAGATTAATGAACTAAACAGCTCCACATCCCCTAAAGAAATAGAAGCAATCATTAATAGTTTCTGAACCAAAAGAAACCCAGGACCAGATGGGTTTAGTGCAGAGTTCTCTCAGACCTTCAAAGAACACCTAATTCCAATTCTCCTTAAACTATTTCACAAAATAGAAACAGAAGGTACTCTACCCAATTCATTCTATGAAGCCACAATTACGCTGATACCTAAACCACACAAAAACCAAACAAACAAAGAGAACTTCAGACCAATTTCCCTTATGAATATTGATGCAAAAAATACTCAATAAAATTGTTGCAAACCAAATCCACGAGCACATCAAAGTGATCATCAATCATGATCAAGTAGGCTTCATCCCAGGGATGCAGGGATGGTTTAATATATAGAAATCCATCAAGTAATCAACTATATAAACAAACTCAAAAACAAAACCCAGATGATCATCTTGTTAGATGCTTAGAAAGCATTTGACAAAATCCAACACCCATTCATGATAAAAAGTCTTGGAAAGATCAGGAATTCAAGGCCATACCTAAATATAATAAAAGTACTATACAGCAAACCAGTAGCCAACATCAAACTAAATGGAGAGAAACTGGAAGCAATCCCACTAAAATCAGGGACTAGACAAGGCTGCCCACTTTCTCCTGACCTATTCAATATAGTACTTGAAGGCTTTTTTTTTTTTTTTTAGAAAAGTAAAACTTTATTATTAAAATAAAAATCAGCTGATTTGAAAATATATAACTATATACCAGAAATGTTCAAATACAATTCAGTGCAACCAGTTAGTAGATAATAGAGATATCACATACATATGAACAATTGTTTACACAGTTCAGACATGTCACTTCTCTCAAATAATAAATTCAAAATCTTCTAACTGAAATGGGTCTTGTATATATTATCTCATAACCATACAATTGTAAAACAGATAATGGTGTCTGAAACCATAATGTTATGAGACTGAAAGTAAAATAAAATACAAAATTTACATTTAATCTTCTCTTGAAATGTTCATAATCAAGAGGTTTTAAGAATACATCATGCCCAAGGAGGGCATGATAATACAAGGAATATGACAAATCATTATTTAAAATGGGAATGTTAATTTTGCTTTTAGATGCCTTTTATCCTCAGAGTGCTTTGGCCCTCTAGTTTTTCTTTCTTTTTTTTTATTACACATTTTCTTAATTTACATTCCAAATGCTATCCTGAAAGTTCCCTATACCCTTCCCCCGCCCTGCTCCCCTCCCCACCCACTACCACTTCTTGGCCCTGGTGTTCCCCTGTACCCCCAGAGCTTATGTCTCAAGCTGCATGTGTATCAGAAGATGGCCTAGTCGGCCATCATCTGGAAGAGAAGCCCCTTGGTAGTACTTGAAGTCCTAGCCAGAGCAATTAGACAATAAAAAGAGATTAAGGGAATAGAAACTGGAAAGGAAGAAGTCAAAATATCACTATTTGCAGATGATAGGATAGTATATATAATTGACCCCTAAAATTCCACCAGAGAACTCCTAAACCTGAT
Source organism: Mus minutoides (assembly GCA_902729485.2). Taxonomy (NCBI): domain Eukaryota; kingdom Metazoa; phylum Chordata; class Mammalia; order Rodentia; family Muridae; genus Mus; species Mus minutoides. The sequence goes on from LR749585.1 coordinate 11,811, forward strand.
AAACAGCTTCAGTGAAGTAGCTGGATATAAAATTAACTCATACAAATCAGTGGCCTTTCTCTACACAAAGGATAAACAGGCTGAGAAAGAAATTAGGGAAACACCACCCTTCACAATAGTCACAAATAATATAAAATACATTGGTGTGACTCTAAGAAAGTGAAAGATCTGTATGATAAGAAGTTCAAGTCTCTGAAGAAAGAAATCGAAGAAAATCTAAGAAGATGGGAAGATCTCTTATGCTCATGGATTGGCAGGATTTTTTTTTCCCACAGCAATATTTTTATTTGTTTGTTTTAACTTTTTATTGATTCTTTGTGAATTTCACATCATACTCTCCCATCCCACTTATCTATGGTCCCTTCATATCCATCCTGGCAATCTCTGCCCCAAAAGAAAACAAAAAAATATGAACAAACAAACATGACCAAGAACCAGATAGCCCAGAAACTAGGATGGAACCAAACATGACTGGCAGAAAAAAGAAAATCAATGAATGATTCCCAATGACAGATCAGTGCTAGTCCAGTTCTCATCAAAGATGCTGCCTCCAGCAGCTAATGGCAATGAATGTAAAGACCTACAGCCAAACATTAGAGAGATCCCAGGTTGAAGGTCTCCATCAGGACCTCCCCTCAGAGCTCGGGAAATCCCATGGAAGGGGAGATGTAACCAGACTTCTGGCAAATTTATTGGATTCTTTTATCTATCTCCCTTCTAAACCTATTCCACCTTTCAAACTCCTCAACACTAGATAGGAGAAAAGAAGATGAGAGGGGAAAGGGGCATTGATCTTGTTAGACTACTTCCTGCTAGTTACAGCCATTAAGTTCCTTGGAGCAAGTCTAATCTTCCTTGTCAAGATATCTCCAACCAGCAATCCAGCAATCCAGCAATCATCCAGCAATAATCCAGCAATCATTCAGCAATAATCCAGCAATCATTCAGCAATAATCCAGCAATCATCCAGCAATCCAACAAACAACAGCAGCTCCTGGCACCATGCCTCTCAGGGCTCTAGCATTTTATACCCTCTTATGAGTCCCTAGAATACCAAACATAAACTATCTTCAGCTAGCAATATTACACTCTTGCCAGAGCATGAGACAAATCATAGACACCTGCTGCAAAGCAGCTCCATATCTCATACCTGGGAGTAAAACAAAACCTTTTTCCCATAATATTTCTTTTTTTTTATTAATTTTTTTATTATTTCCTCTTCTTTATTGATTATCTGTTTTTCTTATTTATTTATTAATTAATGAATTTATTTATTAATTAATGAATTTATTTATTATTAGATAATTTCTTTATTTACATTTCAAGTGTTATCCCATAAGTCCCCTATACCCTCCCCCCGCCTGCTCTCCTACCCACCCACTCCCACTACTTGGCCCTGGCATTTCCCTGTACTGGGCATATAAACATTGTTAGACCAAAAGCCTTTCCTCCCCAATAATGGCCAACTAGGCCATCTTCTAATACATATGCAGCTAGAGACATGAGCTCTGGGGGATCTGATTAGTTCATATTGTTGTTCCATCCATAGGGTTGCAGACCCCTACAGCTCTTAGGTACTCTCTCTAGCTCCTACATTGGGGACCTGTGTTCTGCCCTATAGATGATTGTGAGCATCCACTTCTGTATTTGTCAGAGACTGTCAAAGCCTCACAGGAGACAGCTATATCAGGGTGGATTGGCAGGATTTATATAGTAAAAATGGCTATCTTGCCGAAAGCAATCTACAGATTCAATGCAATCTCCATCAAAATTCCAACTGAATTCTTCACTGAGTTAGAAAGGGCAATTTGCAAATTCATCTGGAATAATAAAAAAACCTAGGATAGCAAAAATTATTCTCAGCAATAAAAGGACCTCTAGCCGGGTGTGGTGGCACACGCCTTTAATCTCAGCACTCGGGAGGCAGAGGCAGGCGGATTTCTGAGTTCGAGGCCAGCCTGGTCTACAAAGTGAGTTCCAGGACAGCCAGGGCTATACAGAGAAACCCTGTCTCGAAAAACCAAAACAAATAAAAATAAAAATAAAAAATAAAAGGACCTCTGGTAGAATCACCATGCCTGACCTAAAGCTGTACTACAGAGCAATTGTGATAAAAACAAAACAAAACAAAACAAAACAAAACAAAACAAAACTGCCTGGTACTGGTACAGCAACAGACAGGTGGACCAACTGAATAGAATTGAAGTCCCAGAAATGAACCCACACACTTATGGTCATTTGATCTTTCACAAGGGAGCTACAACTATCCAGTAGAAAAATGATAGCATTTTCAACAAATGGTGCTGGCACAACTGGCAGTTATCATGTAGAAGAATGTGAATTCATCCATTCTTATCTCCTTGTACAAAGCTCAAGTCTAAGTGGATCAAGGAACTCCACTTAAAACCAGAGACACTAAAACTTATAGAGGAGAAAGTGGGGAAAAGTCTCGAAGATATGGGCACTGGGGAAAAATTCCTGAGCAGAACAACAATGGCTCGTGCTGTAAGATTGAAAATTGACAAATGGGACCTTGTAAAATTTCAAAGCTTTTGTAAGGCAAAAGACACTGTCAATAAGACAAAAAGGCCACCAACAGATTGGGAAAGGATCTTTACCAATCCTAAATCTGATACAGGACTAATATCCAATATATAAAATGAACTCAAGAAGCTGCACTCTGGAAAATCAAATAAACCTAATAAAAATGGGGTACACTGCTAAGCAATGAATTCTCAAATGAGGAATACAGAATGGCTGAGAAGTACCTGAAAAAATGCTCAACATTCTTAATTATCAGGGAAATTGAAATCAAAACAACCCTGAGATTGCATCTCATACCAGTCAGAATGGCTGTGTTCAAATACTCAGATGACAACAGATGCTGGCAAGGATGTGCAGAAAGAGGAACATTCCTCCATTGTTGGTGGAATTACAACCACTCAGGAAATCAGTTTGGTGGTTCATAAGAAAACTGGACATAGTACTACTGGAAGATCCAGCAATACGTCTCCTGGGCATATACCCAGAAGATATTCCAACTTGTAATAAGGACACATGCTCCACTATGTTCATAGTAGCCTTATTTATAATAGCCAGAAGCTGGAAAGAACCCAAATGTCCTTCAACAGAAGAATGGATACAGAAAATGTGGTACATTTACATAAAGGAGTACCACTCAACTATTAAAAACAATGAATTTATGAAATTCTTAGGCAAATGGATGTATCTGGTTGATATCCTGAGCAAGGTAACCCAATCACAAAAGAACACACATAATATGCACTCACTGATAAGTGGATATTAGCCCAGAAACTTAGAATACCCAAGACACAATTTGCAAAACACACGAAACTCAAGAAAAGAAAAATCAAAGTGTGGATACTTCATTCCTTCTTAGAATGTGGAACAAAATACCCAGGGAAGGAGTTATGGAGACAAAGTTCAGAGCAGAACCTGAAGGGCATCCAGAGACTGCCCCACTTGGGGATATACCACATAAACCACCAGACACTGGGCAGATGCCAACAATAGCCTGCTGACAGGAGCCTGATATATCTGTCTCCTGTGAGGCTCTGCCAGTTCCTGGAAAATACAGAAGTGAATGCTCATAGTCATCCATTGGACAGAGCACAAGGTCCCCATGGAGGAGCCAGAGAAATACCCAGGGAGCTGAATGGGGACTGAATCCCCATAGAAGGAACATCAATATGAACTGACCAGTACCCCCAGAGCTCTTTGGAACTATACCACCAATCAGAGAAAACCCATGGTGTAACTTGTGGCTCTAGCTATATATGTAAGAAGGATGGCCTAGTGGGTAATCAATGGGAAGAGAGGCCCTTGGTCCTGTGTAGGCTCTATGTTCCAGTATAGGGGAATGCCAGGACTAGCAGTGCTAGTGGGTGTGTTGGGGAGCAGGGAGGGAGTGGGGATAGGATAATTTCAGATGGGAAACTAGGAAAGGGGATAACATTTGAAATGTAAATAAAGAAAATATCAAATAAAAAAAAGGGGGAAGATTCTAAAGATGGAAAAACTTCTGGAGGTACTACTATCCTGGCTATACTACAGAGCAATAGTAATAAACACGTATAAACACTTCATGGTATTGTTTAAAAAAAAAAAAAAGGAAAACGAAACTAAATAAACAGATCCTGGTCGAACACTCAACTAGTGTTTATTTTTTAACAATTGTTTAGTGTTTAACAAATCCATAATAGTATACAAACTATATTTTGAAGCTTTAAATATTAATCATGGGCTGGAGAAATGGAACAGCTGCAAAATGTTTGCTATACAAGTATAAAGACGAGAGTTTGGCACTACACTCACCCATATAAAAAGCTGGACTTGGCTACACTAGTAGGTAACACAAGTGACCAGGGGTGGTAGCTGTCATAACTGATAGATAATATCTGTTATCTATAAAAGGACTTTGAAACCAAATACTAGAGCCAGCACAGAAAGCTCAAAGTTTATTGAGAAGGTTTGTTTCAAAAGGAAGAAGGCAATAGAGGAATGGTAGTAGCTCAGGATCACCGGACCATGTTTTCAGCACAAAAGGGATGTATTTGCCCCAGAGTGACAAGAGGTTTAGAGTAAGAAAAAGAACAGAGATAGAGAATGTGGGGCAACGGGGTACACTTAGACAGCCTGGTCTCCAGTCGAGCCTAGGTCTTGAACCCCGGTGGAACCTAATAGGTGGTAATTTCCACCTACATGGGACGGAAAACATTCAATCTCCTGGACCCCTAGCTCCTGTCAAAGTTACCGCCCCCACAGCCCCAACAGGAGAGGCTCATGGCTATCAGTCATGTAGGAACAGCACCAAGCCTTCTCACATGCAAATGTTTTCCCCAAACTCTCAGTCCAAGCCAATGAGAGGTACCTGCTGTCGAACCCTGGATCACCCCCAGAACTGTATATAAATCCATCCAGGGAATTAAAGGTACGCGAGAACTATTCCTTCATCTGAGTCATTTATTGCAAGAGCTGTATATAACACTTGGGAAGAGATTTTCTCTCCCAAAGAGCCACCAGAGGTCCCAACGCACTCCTCACTGGATAGTCTGCTTTTTGTCTCCCAGCCCGACCAGACTCAGTTCAGATCAGCTTGGAGTTACCAAGCAACCTGGAAGGCAAGGCAGAGACTTTGTCTTCCTGCCTGTACTCGCTTCACTTTGCTGGAACCCTCACACGCAGCCTGGACAAAGATCTCCGTGGAAGACCTCTGGTACCACAAGAGAACAAGGTAGAAGGGAGAGAGAGAAGAGATATTTATTCCAGAGGGACAAAAGTCTGCCTCCAGATAGAGAGGATTGAGATGTGGCCCATGGGCAGATGATAGTTTATATGTTAACGCTGGAAACTCCATGTTAGGATGAAATGTTTAATTATTATTGGAAATGTTAATTAGGTGAGTCAAAGGGAGCTTTTGATTGATGGACTTCAATATTTTGATAACTGGATCGTGGTAGTCATCCTCAAGAGGAGAAAGTGGCCAAATGAGGGACTAGACCTTGGGGGCTACTTTTAGACTTATAATATAACAAGTTTTAGCAAGACAGAGGAAATTGGGGAGAAGGGAAAGCATTGCAGAGCAATGTTTTCAAGGTAGTAGGATCCCTTCTACTTGAAGTAGCAGTTCTCAACCTGCCTAATGCTGTGAGCCTTTAATTCAGAGCTCCTTGTTGTAGTAAACCCCCAACATAAAGCTATTTTGTTGTTTTATTTATACTTCTATTATATTTATACAATTACTTTATGAGTATAATTTTGTTGCTATTATTAATTGTAGAGGCAGAAACCTAACTTTGACCTCTGGCTATCACATGTGACCATTAGTTAGTGCACTTGTATAAAAACATGTGCATAAACACACATACACACATATACATATCACACACACACACACACACACATACACACACATACTCACTCAGAGATAGCGAAAGGTCTTTACACATTATTTATATATGGATCAGAAAGTAAACTTATGTATCTATATTTATAGTCTGTTTTATATTGATTTGTGAAAACCTATTTATCTTCAGGAAAACATAATCAATGTATTTCCTACCAAATTGATTCATTTTCTATTTAAATAAAATTGATCTAGAAACCAATTATGAGACAAGGTCTCAAATTTATAGTGTTTTAGGAAAAAATATAAACATGTCAAAGTACATAGAGAAAATAGGATATTATGAGATAATCTTAGATTCAATATTGTGCATAAATTAAACTAAAATGAAATAGAATTCCATTTATGATACCAATGAACACATACTGTGAAAAATTAGGAAAAGAAGGGAGAACACAAGAACTGTTTATACAAACGAAATTAAATTAGATATAAAAAGAATATAGAAAATTTTAGGTTTTGTGTTCTATAAAAAAGAAAGAGTCAGGATATGTTTGGTAGAGGAGCAGTATGTTCAAGTGGAAAGGGGTTCCTCTGTGGGACTCATACTGAGGCATCCCTTCCCCTAAGGTACCAGCCATAAGATGGGTATAGTTTTGAAATAGAGTTTATTTAGGGTATGAGGAGGGGAGTTGAGGAGGCAGTAGAGACAGTGAAAAGCAGAGAGGAGAGAGGGAGGGAGGGAGAAAGAGAGAGAGAGAGAGAGAGAGAGAGAGAGAGAGAGAGAGTCCTGAAAATGTAGCGAGAGGGGAGATGAGGAAAGAACAGCGAGGGTAAGTGAGTAAGGCAGTAAGAGAGTAAGAGGGTAAGAGAGAGAGTAAGAGAGTGAGGAAGGAGCAAACAGAATTTTTTTATTGTGAGCAAGGCTACTGCCAAATAACTGCAGGGAAGAGCCTAGAAAGAATGCTAACAGTAGATACTTTCTGAAAGCTCATACTATATACACATTGTGACTATGTGTTAAGATGGTAATTTTGTGATTTGATATAAATGGAAGTCTACTAAGGAGGAGCAGGGGATTGCCATTACTACTGAAACGATTTATATAAAGAATTAGTTCCCAGGGGAGGGGATCCTTTTTGCATTTCTGCCTGAATAATGCATTACCAGGACCCTTTTGGTATAAAAGGCAAGTTACTAAATCAGTACATTTGAAAAAAAAAAAAAAAAAGAAATCTGTTCATTAGCACATCAGGGGAAAGTAACTGAAATAGTTCAGAAAATCACAAAGTGTGCCTTCTTTTCCTGTTTCTCTCTTCAAACTCGGCTTATTTTCTAAAGCTACTTATAGGTAACTTCCATAGTGGGGAAATATGGCTGTTAGAATCCCAGTTCAGCAACACAAATAGAAAGAAAATGTTTTGCTCTCCATCAACTAACTGTGCAGTATCCCCAAGAATGCATTCCTAACAGGCATCTATGTACATAACGATTTATGCAAGACAGACATTTGGCTTTGGCTTGCTTAGAGAAGAAGGAAGTCCTCTCAATAAACACAGTAGTTAAGTAAGTGGGTTATTCCTGCATGTATCTCCAACCTCACCCCCATAGTCCCAAGTTAATCCTAGTTATTATCAAAATTCTCTATTAAAATGTTTACATAAAACAATAATGTTTTCCTATTTGAAAACTAATGCCCATGTTCAAGTTGTTGTATTTCCCTGGATAAAAATGTCAAGCTTCATCAAAAGTTACCTTCTTAGTCATTACTGATTTTTTACACCATTCTTGGGCATCTATGTACCCAAGAGCTTAATTGGCATGTGAGCTTATTAGCTACAAATTGGAAAAGAATGACACTGAGGGCACCCTTGATGGACATTTGAGTCACCTCATTACCAGCTACACAGTGAGAGTAGGAATTTGTAAATAATTGTGCATAGTACAAATAATTCTAAATAAGAAAGGTAAAGGTCCAAGAAATTTTAATTTTCTTCCCACATGTGAATTACATTATCATTTTATTATTTCCCAAGTTAATACATGCAGGAGTAAAATAGAAGTAAAGGCTGGGAAAATTATCTTAAGAAATATCAACAGTTTTTTAAAATAACATTACTTAAAATAAGCTAGAATTAACACATTATGAAATTCCAACCAGAGATGAGAGGGAAAGATGTCAATGTAACAGGTAGTAAGAATCACATTTTTGCCTCATAAAATCAAGAAGTAGATAGACTTACATGAACCAAACATGTCTAGACTTTGATCAGCAGGTAAGAGACTCCCTTCCAGAGGACACGGAATGAGTAAATACCAGTCTGCCCCCAGAACAGCCAGCACTTCTAAAGTCACACTCAGGTGCAAGCACCCCAAGCAGGTTCCAGATCTCAAAGATTCACACTGGGAGTGGAAGAGAAGCAAAAAGTGGTTTAGAGAAATAAGACAAAGTTCTTAAAAGGGAAACAGCTCTAGTAAAAGGCCTCTGTGACTGTGCATATGTCCCTTGTGTCTACTGGCAAAAATGCCATCAAACTGAGCAATGACCTCCAAGAGGACTCAGTCACATAGATCATTATTAGAGTTCACAAGGGACTAGGAGGTACCAGAATTACATGTAGGGACAGTGAGGAAACCATGTTTACTACAGTATGGGTTTTAGGAGTCTTCCATGGCCTTCTTGATAAAGGATTCATCCTTAGCTTGGTGTCCTTGCCATATGGTGGACCTTTGGGAGGGAGGTTCTGGGGTATGGAGAGAGCTCTTTCAGTAGTTGGAGCATGACCCTGAAGGTAACTGTGTGATCCTCACTTGTGCTCTTTGCTTTCTGATCGCCATGTAGATAGCAGTTCCATCTCTTTATTCATTCCTTTCTGAGGTGCTGCCTTCTAAGGCCTGGTGCAGAAGAGAGCAAACTCACCACTTAAAGCAATTGATACAGTGAAGCAAAGTAAATATTTTCTCAATATAAGTTATTGCAAGTAATTATTAAAGAGCAGGAAGGCAACTTATTGCAAGGCAAAGATAACCATAAAGGAAAGAACCTAAATAACTGTTATTTAATCTAAAAACTGCAGAAACCAAAATCATATCAGTCAAACTTTATTAGTAAGCCATGATTTCACATTCATATGCTAGTACTAAAAAAGAAGTACCTAAGATACACAAAAATGACATTCAGCTCCTAGTCATATATCACCATTACCAGGAAAATCAATTAAATATTAATATCTCTAATGTCAATATTTTGTGGTTGTTCCTTTGAGACAGGACCTTGACTTTTGAGGCTCAGAATGGCATTCAATTTGCTATGTACCCAAAGCTACCTGTGAATTTACAGTCCTCAAGCTTTCGTTTCCAAAAACTGAGATTACGGGATTATTTCACCACATCCACCTTCAAAAATATATTTAAATGAAGACAAAAATATATGAAAAAAACACAGACCTATAAAAGACAGAGATTATAAAATCCCAAAAGCTACTTGTTTAAAAGATATATAACCACATTTTTTAAAAAGTAGACAAAATGGAGCTCAATGGTTAACTCAATGGTTAAGACAACTTTCTGCCATTTCAGATGTACCTGCTTTGTGTATCTCACAAAAGCTATAACTCCATCTCCAGGGGATCCAATGATCTCTTCTGGTATCTGCAGGCACTGCATTCATATGCATATGCTCACACACATACTCATAATTAAAAGTAGATATTTTTTAAAAGTATAAATGATTTAAATGAAATTATAACATAAACGTAATATATGATGTAAGAAATGTACTAGCTGTTTGTAGAAGTGTAGCACTTCTTAAGAAGTGATGATTAAGATTAAGATTTAAACCTTTAAAATGCAAAAATGAAATATTATGTCTCTAGATTCCTGTCGCAATTCCCTATGAGTATGCCAGCTTTGAAATACCACAGTATATTAGGTGAATAATTTGTAATAAAATAAAAACAGTATTCTCTTATGAATTTACCTACCAAAGGGATGGATTGTATATATGCTTAAGCTTAGCCTTTGTGCCTAGAAACCTGCAAAAAATACAAATAAGAAATAATTTCTATCAGCACTCCAAGAATGCTAAGTAAATATGGATTATCAAGGAAGCAGTATTTACATAAATATTAAATCAAGTTACTCATTTTCTGGCACTAGGTGTTAAATGTGTTTCCGAAGCAATCCCTAAGGACATTTTGACACATCCAACCTATGAACCTGTTTTGCTCATAGATGAGATGATAGAATCACTCTGGGTATACTAAGAGCAGGCTACATCTTTTAAATTCTTATAGAATTATTTCATAGTATTTGTATTGCAAATATAAGCTTTGTCTGACTATTCTGCAGAAGCAAAGGCCTGATTCAAAATACCTAAAGAATTTCAACAAGAGCCGTCAAGGATACAGGGCACAGGGGGACTATCTTAAAGCAAGAATTTCATGGGGTAAGGGAGAGATCAACAGTAAAATAGACAAAAGATAAAAAATCAAAAATGTTGGATTTGAAATAATGTTTATATAAAATATCTATAAAATCTCAAATGATAATGGAGAATGTAATGAAGAAAGAACACAGATGTTAATCATTTTAAACAAGGATGAGAAAGAACAAGCACTAATTCTGTAATTTAAAATACATTCCATTTAACATAACAATTCACTGCCTTCAAAATACCTATGCTTATATTGAACAACAAAACTCAGTCATCAGTGAAGACTTTATGTAAAATTAATAGTAATTAGTACAGAAATTTCAGTTCCCCAAGATGCAAAAAATAAACAATGGATGCAGGCCTAACCTTAAACTTATAGCCTGGCCCCTGAAGCTCAGAGAACATTTCAGACAAGAAAACAGGAAATACATAATGGCCTTTCTAAGTATTTGATAGGAAAAATTTCAACACAATACTATTTAAGAAAAAAGATAGAATTCGATTATTTATTAATCACGTAAACACATTTTTGTATGGTCTATTATATTTTATTCAGATTGCCTCAATGAATATAGAAAAGAGCTCACTACATTTAAAAAGGGCTCAAGAAAATGGCTACAGCACTCATGAATATGAGTTCCCTCTTCCAGAAACATTAACTCCACATGCACCTCACAGAAAGGTGAAGATCATGTCCATCTATGACAGAATGTTGGTAGGCTCAGTTTTTGTTGTCTTGCTTAAAGAAATATTACTGTGAGTTTGTCGGTTGAAGGCAACAAAAGATCAGAAAGTGTTCTTAATCTCTTCACCACCTTTTTTTAAAGTTTTGTTCTTTGTTTTGGGCTAGTTTTTCATTTTTGTTTTTGTTTTATATGTTCTTGTTTTGCTTTGTTTTGTTTTGACAAGGTCTCCATGTAGCTTAGGTTAGTCTTGAACTCACTGTGTTACCAAGCATGATCTTGAACTCCAAATCCTACTACCTCTACCTGCCAACCACTGGCATGACATGTACCACAAGAGTCATAGTGTTATTGAAGATGTTGAGAATGCACTGTTTCTTAGTTCTATATTCTGGGGAAAATCTGATTTAAGCTGTGCTCTGTTGGTAGTAGTAATAATGTGGTATTGTATTTACTAATGGTGTACTGTAGACTCAGCTAGCATTGAGATGCAAAAGGGAAGTTACCTATTGTTTTTTTACCATGGAAAGTTGCTTACAAAATAGATATAAAGGGTTCAATATTTTCATCCTGGTCTATGTGCCTGTGTAATATCTTTTCCCTTTTATTAAAACCAGATATTTTTATAACATATTATGTTATAATTAGTGTTCCCTGCCGATATGCCTCTAACTTTCTCCTCATTTTTTTTGCATCTAGAGCATCCCCTTTCTATCTCTCATATTTATCTTAGAAACAATTGCTTTAAGGCATATTGATAAAATATAAATTAAAAGATAAATATAAAATGTAATAAATGTAATAAACAAAGACTAACACATAAGAATATGACAAAACAAATGGACAGAAGAGAGCCTAAGAAAAGACACAAAAGCTAGAGACTCACTCATTTGTACCCTCAAAAATAGCCATAAAAACCCTACCCTGGACCCATCATATGTACCTGTAGGGGAAAAGAGAGAAAAAGGTGTGTGTCTGTGTGTGTGTGTGTGTGTGTGTGTGTGTGTGTGTGTGTGCCAGTAATATTGAAAAATATATGAAGGAAAAGCTTTTATATGACATTATAAGACAAGAAATCTCCAAGACGCCATTGGCCTTGTTTTCTGTTGGTCAGCTACTGTGGGGCATGCACCCTTCACCTAGTTTGTTTCCCCAGTAAGACTCCCTTAAAGGAAACTATATTGCTTAGTTTAGTACTGCTAGCTGAATCTGCAGTACACCATTAGTAAATACAATACCACATTATTACTACTACCAACAGAAGTAATGTGTGTGTATTATCAATCAGAGATTGCTTCTTGATTAGGTATGGAGAAATGTGTTTACTTCTTCTTTCAGCTCTAGGATACAATCTGGTCAAGGTCTTCCATTTATGCCATAATGTCTAGCTGTGAGTCTTATAGAGACTCACATGTCCTCATATGCTACAAAAGGAAATGTCTCCGTTGGTGACTGGCCTAGTAGTAGAGCAGAATATCATTAGATGTCCTTTTTTTTTTTTTAATAACAGTGATATTTGGTTTTACTTGAAGTTCCTTGGCTCTCTAATCTCAGGTTCTTTCATACCCTAGCAGTATTACATATGAGTTCCATCCCATTGGCTGGACATTAAGTCAAACCAGAATTATACATTTTTAATTATGTTTTTTTTTCTCATTCAAAAGATTCTCAATTAGATATTACTTTTCTGATAGATATTGCTTGAATTTTGTTTTACTTTGGGATGGCTTATTATCTCCATCAATTGTGAATGAAGGTTTTGTTGGGTATAGTAATCCAGGTTGGCCTCTGTGGTCTCTTAGAGTCTGTAGATTATATGACCATGCCCTTATGGCTTTTGGAATCTCCACTGAAATATTAGATGCTATTCTATTAGGTCTAATGTGAGGTGTTACTTGGTGTTTCCCCCATGCAGCTCTTAATATTCTTTCTTTGTTCTCTACACTTATTGTCTTGGATATTATGTGGTGAGGGGAAATTTTTTCCTGGTCCAATCTATTTGATGTTCTGTATTTTTCTTGTATCTATATAGGAATCTTCTTTTAGTTAGGGAAATTTTCTTCTGTGATATGAATGAAAACATAATCTGGGTCTCTGAGATGGGTTTCTTCTCTTTCTATTCCTATTATTCTTAAATTTGGTCTTTTCAAAGTATCCCATCTTTCTTGGATGTTTTGTGTAAGAATATTTTTAGATTTAACATTTTCTTGAACAATATATCCATTTATTCTATCCTATCTTCAAAGACTGAGATTCTCTCTTCCATATATTTTATTTTATTGGTGACCTTGCCTATGTGGTTTCTGTTCGAATTCCTAAATTTTTAATTTTCAGATATTACTCAATTTGAGTTTTCTTTATTCATTCTATTTCCATTTCCAGGTCTTCAAGAGTTTTATTATTCATTTCCTTCAACTGTTGATTCATGCATTTGTTTGATCCTAGATTTATATAAGGTGTTTATTAATTTCCTCTTCAAGGACCTCTGTCCGACTCATAAAATCTCTTTTAAGGTCTTTGTCTTGTGCCGCAGCTATATCGGAATACTGAAAGCCTGGAGTGGTAGCATTGCTGGGGTTGAGTGGAGATACATTGGCCTAGCTATTATTGACTATGTTTAAATACTGATGTCTACACATCCTTATTATAGATAATTATAATACTAGATGTTGACATCTGGTCTTGACTTTCTCTGGTGGATGTTTTGTTCCTTGGTTTCTGCTGTCATCTGTGGTTCTTAGGATGGTATGGTGCCTCTGTGTTGCCTCGTTGGGAGTTCTGGTATCCTGATAGGTATGACTACTGAGGTTTCAGATAACTCAAGGTATTCAGAGCTGGCACTCAGGAATAGCAATGGGCTAATAGAGGGGCACTTAGCAGGTCCAGGGGAGGGAAGAAAGCAGGTGTTCCACCAATGTCTGTTTAGTCCCCTGAGAACAGGGACAGGGTGGGGAGAAAACACAGCAGATAAGAGGCTGCATGTTATTGGCACAGTGACAGACAGGTAGATCAATGGAATAGAATTGAAGACCCAGAAATGAATCCATGGTCACCTGATCTTTGACCAGGGAGCTAAAACCATCCAGTGGAAAAAAGAAAGCATTTTCAACAAATGGTGCTGGCACAACTGAAGGTTATCATGTAGAAGAATGGGAATTGATCCATTCTTATCTCCTTGTACTAAGGTCAAGTCTAAGTGGTTCAAAGAACTCTACATGAACCCAGAGACACTGAAACTTATAGAGGAGAAAGTGGGGGAAAGCCTCAAAGATATGGGCACTGGGGAAAATTTCCTGAATAGAAGAGCAAAGGCTTGTGATGTAAGATCGAAAATTAACAAATGGGACCTCATAAAATTGCAAAGCTTCTGTAAGGCAAAAGATACTGTCAGTAAGACAAAAAAGCCACCAACAGATTGGGAAAGGATCTTTACCAATCCTAAATCAGATAGGGGACTAATATCCAATATATATAAAGAACTCAAGAAGGTGGACTCCAGAAACTAAAATAACCACATTAAAAAATGGGCCACAGAGCTAAAGAAAGAATTCTCAACTGAGGAATACCAACTGGCTGAGAAGCACCTGAAAAAAAGTTCAACATCCTTAATCACCAGGGAAGTACAAATCAAAACAACCCTGAGATTCCACCTCACACCAGTCAGAATGGCTAAGATCAAAAATTCAGGTGACAGCAGATGCTGGTGAAGATGTGGAGAAAGAGGAATACTACTCCATTGTTGGTGGGATTGCAAGCTTGTACAACCACTCTGGAAATCAGTCTGGCAGTTCCTCAAAAAATTGGACATAGTACTACCTGAGGATCCCACAATACCTCTCCTGGGCATATATTCAGAAGATGTTCCAACTGGTAATAAGGATTATTTATAATAGCCAGAAGTTGGAAAGAACCCAGATGTCCCTCAACAGAGGAAAGGATACAGAAAATGTGGTGCATATACACAATGGAGTACTACTCAGCTACTAAAAACAATGAATTTATGAAATTCCTAGGCAAATGGATGGACCTGGAGGGTATCATCCCGAGTGAGATAATCCAATCACAAAAGAACTCACATAACATGTACTCATTGATAAGTGGATATTAGCCCAGAAACTTAGTATACCCAAGATACAATTTGCGAAACACATGAAACTCAAGAAGCATGAAGCCCAAAATGTGGACACTTTGCCCCTTCTTAGAATTAGGAACAAATCACACATTGAAGGAGTTTCAGAGATCAAGTGTGGAGCTGAGACAAAAGGATGGACCAACCAGTGACTGCTGCAGCCAGGGATCCATTCCAAAATCAGCCATCCAATGCAGACACTAGTGCATACACCAGCAAGATTTTGCTGAAAGGGTCCTAATATAGCTGTCTCGTGTGAGGCTATGCCAGTGCCTGACAAACACAGAAGTAGATGCTCACAGTCAGCTATTGGATGGAACATAGGGTTCCCAATGGAAGAGCTAGAGAAAGTTCCCAAGGAGCTGAAGGGGTCTCCAACCCTATAGGTTGAACAACATTATGAACTAACCAGTAGTCTCCAACCCTATAGGTTGAACAACATTATGAACTAACCAGTATAGAGCTCGTGTCTCTAGCTGCATATGTAGCAGAAGATGGCCTAGTCGGCCATCATTGGGAAGAGAGGTCCCTTGGTATTGCAAACTTTATATGCCCCAGTACAGAAGAATGCCAGGGCCAAGAAGTGAGAGTGGGTGGGTAGGGGAACAGGGCGGGGATGGAGGAGGGTATAGGGGACTTTTGGAATAGCATTTGAAATGTAAATGAAGAAAATATCTAATAAAAATGGAAAAAAAGAGGCTGGTGGATTTGAGAGTGGATATGGAGGAAAGGAGAGAGAGGTAAAATTAAATAGCTTGCCTGTATTTTACCAGAAAGTCCCTGATTCCATTATGGAGTGTATATATTTAGTATATTTAGCCTATTACTGAATTTTGTTTGGCTGTAACAAAATAATTAAAAGAAATATTAATTTAGTTTAGCTCATATTTGAGCAGGGAGTTGTTATCACTGACATCAAGAAGAAAGAAAGAAAGAAAGAAAGAAAGAAAGAAAGAAAGAAAGAAAGAAAGAAAGATTTAGAGAGAGAGAGAAAGAAAGAAAGGAAGGAAGGAAGAAAGAAAGAAAGAAAGGAAAGAAAGAATGAAGAAAGAAAAGAAATAAAGAAGGAAAAAAGAAGGAAGAAAGAAAGAGAAAGAAAGAAAGAAAGAAAGAAAGAAAGAAAGAAAGAAAGAAAGAAAGAAAGAAAGAGAGAGAGAAAGAGAGAAAGAGAGAGGGAGGGAGGGAGGGAGGAAGGAAGGAAGGAAGGAAGGAAGGAAGGAAGGAAGGAAGGAAGAAAGAAAGAAAGAAAGAAAGAAAGAAAGAAAGAAAGAAAGAAAAGGCATTAGTGAGGGACAGATGTCCCTAAAGTTCCATCTGAGCAGTATATCCCACCAGATTCATCTAGTAGATTGTTGACATTATTATGGCATTTATGGTCTTATTCAAATATTTTCTATTTCTTCTCATAAACTAGTTCCAGTTATATCAATTAATCCTAAAATTCAAAACCTCCCAAAATACCTGGTTATAAAGTTCTCAACAGATGATTACTTATGGGACATTTGTTATCCAAGCTAGAACCTTCTTTGCAGATTCTCCAAAGTGTTCAAGCAAGCCAATCCGTCTGCATGAGTCTTTGGTTGACAATTTAGTATTTTATTTTCCACCAGAATCATCCATTATCTTTGCTTACATTATTCAAGGGCATTTCAAGTCTGATTCTTTAAACTCTTCCCATAAACTAGTTCCTGTACTTAAGAGCCACAGGCGAACATAGTCTCAGCAACAATTGCAATTCAAGGATAATATTCTGTACTAGTAAATTTTGTTCCTGCTGTGCCAAAATATTTGACAGAAACATCTGAAAATAATTATGAATTTTAGATGACAGTTTCAGAGTGTTCAGTTTTCATGGAGGGGGTGGCAAAAAAAGCAGAATATAATCATGATGGTTATAGAGCAATTAGAGATCAGGTATGAGATAATACTAAGGAGAGGTAACCCATTCACAAAAGAACACACATGATATGCACTCACTGATAAGTGGATATTAGCCCAGAAACTCAGAATAACCAAGATACAATTTGCAAAATACATGAAACTCAAGAAGAAGGAAGACCAAAGTGTGGATACTTTGATCCTTCCTAGAAGGGGAAAGAAAATACCCATGGAAGGAGATAAAGAGACAAAGTATGGAGCAGAGACTGAAGGAATGAGCATCCAGAGACTGCCCCACCTAGGGATCCATCCCATAAACAACCAACAAACCCAGACACTATTGCAGATGCCAACAAGAGCTTGCTGACAGGAACCTGATATAGCTGTCTCCTGAGAGGTTCTGCCAGTGCCTGACAAATACAGAAGTGGATGCTCACAGCCATCCATTGGATGGAGCACAGGGTCCCCAATGAAGGAGCTAGTGAAAGGACCCAAGGAGCTCCCTAGGAGGAACTACAATATGAACTAACCAGTTCCCAGAGATCCCTGGGACTAAACCACCAATCAAAGAAAACACATGGAGGGATTCATGGCTCTAGCTGCATATGTAGCAGAGAATGGCCTAGTCAGTCATCAATGGGAGGAGAGGCCCTTGGTCCTGTGAAAGTTCTAGGCCCTAGTATAGGGGGATGCCAGGGTCAGGAAGCAGGAATGGGTGGGTTGGGGAGCAGGGGGAGGGGGAGGGACAGGGGATTTTCAGAGGGGAAACTAGGAAAGAGGATAACATTTGAAATGAAAATAAAGAAAATACAAAGAAGAAGGAGAAGGTGAAGGAGAAGAAGGAGAAGAAGAACAAGAACAAGAAGAACATGAATAACAAGAAGAACAAAAAGAACAAGAAGAATAACAAGAAGAAGAATAAGAAGAATAAGAAGAACCAAAAGAAGAACAAGAAGAAAAACAAGAAGAACAAGAAGAAGAAAAGGATCCACTTTCAATGACTTACTTCCTCCATTTAATCCCTACTCCAATCCTCTCACAAAATAGTGCTACACTCTGGTTACAAAGCCTCTGAAATGTCAATCATTTGAGAATATTTCATATAGAATGTAAGATTCAAGTACACTACCTTCTATTATAATCTTATTATAGTAAACTTTATTATTTCATTTTTAAAGACTTCAGAAGTTATATTATAAATTTTGCTTTAAAGTGAAACTTCTCATGTTCAATTATTATTATAAACAAAGGGGACATAATTTCATGCTTTCTTGCTTAGTATGTTTTACACATTTTAGTCTTTAACAATGGTTTCTGATTCTTAACTTTGTTTTATTTTCTAATTGTAGTATGCGTTTTGGGGAACCAGCTGTGGATCCAGCCCTTCCCTTCCTCCATTTTAGGGTTTCCAGACAAAGCTGCACACCAGGCTAGAAGGATGAAGTAGAGGATCTTAGTGTTACAGCTCTTTAGGCAAAGGCATTCCCTCTCCTCTTCCTTCTCTCCCCTCTGACAATCACTTCAAGCTAGACCAGGATCCTGCAGAATTCCAGCCATTTCAGACATCACTTCATCCTTCCAGTCTGTTCATCAGCGGCTAGACACCCTGAGAGTAAGGAAGTAGAGGACCTGGAACCACAGCTGCCCCTCCCAAATCACAATGTGCCTGCCTAATGTGGAGCATAATCAGCTGACACATACCAGAGCTAGAGTCCAGCATGGGGCTAATGGACTTCCAAGAAGAACAAAACAGGGTGAGTGCCCCCAGGTGTGACCTCAGGAGGCCCACAGTCCAAGGGCAGGCAGTCTTATCTGTCACCTAGAGGCCTCGCTGCCTTTGCCATCAGACCAAAGCGTAAGCTTCTGCATTCTGAAGGAAGTCAGTCTTATATTTTACTACTTTGTTTCTGATCGAGGCATTGCATGGATCCATATATGTTAACTGACATCTGATGCCTTCTGTTGTTGACAGAAAGTCTCTAAACCTCTATCTGAATCCCGACATCCTACATGGACTTTGACAAAGATGCCCTAATTTCTCTATGAAACAAAAATTTAAAACTGGTGACACAATGATCTTTTAAATACTGTGATGGTTTGTATATTCTTTCACCAGGGAGTGGCACCATTTGAAGGTGTGATCTGGTTGGTGTGGGCGTGTCATTGTGGGTGTGAGCTTAATACTCTAACCCTAGTTACCTGGAAGTCAGTCTTCTACTAGCAGCCTTTGGATGAAGATATAGAACTCTCAGCTCTGCCTGTGCCATGCCTGCCTGGATGCTGCCATGCTCCCACCTTGATGATAATGGACTGAACCTCTGAACCTGTAAGCCAGGCCCCATTAAATGTTGTTTTTTTTAAAGACTTGCCTTGGTCATGGTGTCTGTTCACAGCAATAAAACCCTAAGACAAATACTATCTAGGGTGATCACCTGAACTCTTAAAATCTGCAGGAAGGCTAAACGTTTTGGACCTTTATAGAATCCTGTGGACCCAAAAGACTGTAAGAATGTTCTGATTTGGACAAGGCATTTCTTTTCTTTTCTAACATGGGGAATATCTTATCGCCCAGCCCATAAAATGCTTTAGCAGAGCAAGCACTCTGCTGATTTTAGACTTGAGACAGAATTGCCTTGAAATCTGGCTCACAAGGCCACCCCACCCCGACCCCCACCCCCACCCCTTGGGCAGGGTGCATGCACACGCAGGAAAGAGGGATTTACTTTACTGGTATGTACCTGGAGCAGGTGACAGATTGGGCCTCTCCCCCAGGCCAAGGATAAATGCCATCTCAAAAAGAAGGACACACCGCTCCCCTTCAGCCAAAGGTAAATCCTCTGAGCAAACTAATCCCCTGAAACTCTTACCTGTCTGCTAGCTAAACTGCAAAGCCACCAAGACTAAGACTACAAAAGTACTGGGTAGAATCTTGCTACTGACATAGCCTGGGATAACACAGGGCACCCAAAACATCAAATTTTCATGATTTTTGTTCTGAGTATTGGGGGAGGAATGGTATCTAATCTGTCACAGGGGGAAGATGTGAGGAACCCTTCTGGTTATGTTTGAATTCTACCATGACAGGATAGCTACTCTGACTTCAGCATAAAATGGAGGACTCCCTTTACCATCAGGGTTTCCCCTTCTCTTACCTTGTCTCCAGAATCTGATCCACCACACCATCTACCTGGAGAAAGTCCTTAGCACACCTTTAAGATCAACTTTCTGTTTCCCCAATGAGAACCTGCAAGTACCTGGGATTCCTATAATGCTTCTCCATGCAAAGGAGTCATTCATACTTTAAACCTTAACCAGTAATTTTCATTTACACTGATAATTCCTTCCTACTGTTCAAAGTCCACATATAGCCCTTGTTCACTATGAATAAAGAATATAGGTACAAATCCACCCTGAATCAAGCAAGATACATGCACAAGCTATATCATTGAATACCCTCTGAGAGAGCTGCTTCATTGATCATAGTCTAAAAGAGCTGTAACACTGAGATCTCTGGAGGAACCCAACCATCCAGCAATCACTGTTAGACAGGGATTCTGATAAACCACCCATTTTGAGCCTTCATCCCATCCTTTCCAGACTATGTGTAGCCAGAGTCCAGACACACCAAGGGAAGATTTGAACCATGGAACTCAGTTCTGCTCTACCTTTCCCCATTTTGTGTGTTGTGGCACCTGGACACCCCCAGGCAAGAAACAAAGTAACAGAGCCACACCTAATAATTGTTGCCTTTGTTCTAACTACATTGTCTTCATTAACAATTATTTTGGAAAAAAAAAGTATTCTTATATCCAGTGGTTACACTGTTTAAACACAGAATAACATGAGGTACCAGAAAGAAAACAGAACAGTAGATTTGAGACAGAATTAGAATTTTTGAAATACTTTGTTTTTTACATTTTCTTTTTAAAAAATATTTTATATGTTCTTTGTAAATTTCCTTTCACATCATGCATCCCAATACCACTCATATCTCCAGCCCTCTGCCCTTGCAGCCTCCTCTACAAAAGAAAAGAAAATAGGATAGAATTAAAAAACATCTTGTTGTAGAAGCTATGGCATTTCACTCTGTGGCACACATAATACCCCATTGCCCACATAGCTATACTTGTAAATGTTCATTGCAATAAGTTATTAGACTGTTTTGAGGCCTCTGACTTTGATTACACTATAAGTACTGGATCCTCACTAGGACTCCTCTCAGATATACTGTTGTTGCCCTGTGAATCTGCAGGACCAGCCCTTTAACATGCCCCAGCAGCTCATTGATAGGGTAGATATTGGAATGGGCCAATTCAAAGTGCTGGGTCTGGCCTTGGGTGGTAGCTGAGTTGGTCAGCCCACTAGCTCTCCAGCACACACACCAACAGGGCACGCTATCTAGCACAGCTGAAAGGGACAGGCACTATTTTCTTACTCTTATTCCCTCTGGGTCTGCTACAGGTAAACAAGTGTGTGTGTGTGTGTGTGTGTGTGTGTGTGTGTGTGTGTGCATGCCACCCCACAGAAAGCAAAGCAAGGCCAGCTTTCTCAAGTTCATGCCCTCAAGGCTGGCTCATGTCCCCAGCCAACACGCCCACATCTACACAGAGATCTGCCTGCCTCAGTTAGGATTAAAGTTGTATACATCACCACTATCCAACAAAAGCTTTTTACCCCATTGTGTCCCAGACAAGATTTCTCTGTGTAATTCCAATTGTTCTGAAACTTGTTCTGTGCACAAGGATAGTCTTAAATTCAAGTTGAAAGGACACTATAAATCCTATTTGTCCCCATATAAGGACCCCATTTGTCTCCATTTTGAGGGCCAGGTTTGATTTCAAAAAAGACCATAATGCACTAACTTCAGGAATAGACCATAAGTCCCAGAAACTAGGTCATATGATAGCAGCTTTAAGAACAGACCATAAAATCCAGAACAAGATTGTAAAACCCTCTCCCAAAGAACGGCCTGGAGATAACCACAAAAATAGGGAAATACTTCAGAATAGAACATCTGCTCTGGCCAGCCCTATTTCATCACATGATTGAATGCTCATGACAGAGGAATGTAGACCACTGGTCACCTGTGACGCCCTAGCACCCACCAGTGAAATGTTAGATTACCTAATCCTTCAAGTGAGTTCCCCTGATTCCCTATAAAAAAGTCTGCATGCTTTTACATGTGGTTGCCATTTCAAAGAATGGTTGACTTCTCATGCTTGTTGTTTCTCCAGAATAAACTCACTATCTTTGTGCATAGTGAGTCTGGGGTCTTCCTTCAGCAATTTTCAGACCCTTAGAAGATCCACCTGCCTTCCTCTCCAGTGCTAGTTCTAAAGATGGGTACTACTAGGGGTCCAGGATTAAGGATAGAGCAGTCTTTATTATTGAAAACTGCTTCTCCAAAAGTTCACAAGTCTAATATAGATCTCTTAATTAATCCACAAATAAAGTCTCCCAAAAATAGTTTATATACAAAATTCCACCATTTAGAAAACAAAACAGTACACATGAATGCCGGCAAATTTATAGCATTATCACAGAAACAAGAATTTCACAATTAGTTTGTCACCTTAAACTCATAACTGAAATGTGTAACACATCCCCAAAAGGAAATAATCAAATTAAAGCAGGATGCAAGTGCAAAATTCTGATCTTCATCCATCACTGTCCTCTCTGAAAATGGAAATTATTTTTCTAATATATGCACCATGTCTGGCGAAGGATATATATCCTTCAATGTCTCCCAGGCAACCAAAAATCTAGCTTTTACACAGCCTTAAACAGTCTGCCTGCTATCATTTCTCCCATCTCTTCTCCCTTTACACACAGTATTTACTTCTTGCTTTCTGTGACCCATATTTACATCTTTCACACTTATGTCACACCCAGCCTAGTGTGGTTTGGTCCTGAAAACCAGACTAGGAGCTGTGATTGAATGAATAAACAAGACATACATACAGGCATGCACAGAAGCTGAACTCAGGTGGGCTCTGATGGACTGGCACAAGCTACACAGTAACCTGGAACCTCAGCATGTTTATTATGTATGTATAAGCCTATGTGCTCAGTGGTCAATCACTATAAACAAAGGTATTCAACACGCTATCAACATTCCTACTTAGACAAAGGAAGGCCTTGCCACCCCCCTGAACTCAGAGGGAAGGATTTGTAAATTTGCCATATAGCCAAGGCATTGGTTCTTGATATGGATGTGGCCATGTCAAAATTCCACAGTCACTAGGACTTGTCTAAGGTTTCCCCAGATTGCCCACAACATAGATATATCTTTTCTCAGCTAGATTCACTTTTATTTACTCATGTCATCAGAAACAACTGCAGGGTACTTGATCACACTATGAACCCTGAGACTGTGTTGATTACTGGGTAAAACTCTTTCTAGTTGTGGGGTGGTTCACCCTTCATAGGTGGAGGCTAAGCAACCAAAGACAACAAATAATACAGGAGAATAAAATACACTTTTACATCTGGAGCTCAACATGGCTGGAAGAA
This sequence comes from Mus minutoides, assembly GCA_902729485.2. Lineage (NCBI taxonomy): Eukaryota > Metazoa > Chordata > Mammalia > Rodentia > Muridae > Mus > Mus minutoides. The sequence continues at coordinate 35,315 of LR749585.1, forward strand.
AAACCCAACCTGATTGGAGGAGAAAGCCCTCCAACACTGCAGAAAGCAGAGGACATCTGACTTTTAGAGAGAATATCTTGTGTATTGTATGGATGCATCACCTGTCAAATAAAATACCTATAGTCTATAGGAAAAAGTAGAATAGAAGGTGGGTCATTTGGTAGGAGAAAGAAATCTAGGGTAGAGAAAGACACATGACAGAATGTAGGGAAGAGTAAATGGGATTCCTTAAATTATAGCTAGACAGAGAAGATCCTAGCTATATGGCCAAGGTATTTGTAAATATATTTTGAGTCTCAGTCTTATTTCTGGGAGCAAAGAGCTAGGAGAAAGAACCAAGGCCTAACATTGGCATCTGACAGTAACATTAAGGAGAACTGAAGACATCTATCAGAAAACTACAGGGAATAAATTAGCCAGGGATCATCTCCAGAGGAATGATTAGTTCTTTGAGTTCAGCTGGACACTCAAAGACTTGGGAAACTGAAGAGGCAAGAGACTTGAGCCCATATCAAGGAAAGACACAGGAGCCTCTGACACAGTAAGCCACCCCCCAAAACAATTTAATTGTATAGACAGACTTTTCTTATATTAAAAAGTGGGAAACTTCTTTTTTTATTGAATATTTTATTTCTTTATTTGAATTTCAAATGTTATCCACTTTCCTTGTCACCCCCCAAAACCCCCATCTCATTCCCCCTCCCCCTGTTTCTATGAGGGTGTTAACCCACCCACCCATTCTTTAGTCCCTGGAAGTTTGGGGGGAGGTGTTCAGGCTGGTTGATACTGTTCTTCCTTTGGGGTTGCAAACCCCTTCAGCTCCTTCAGCCCTTTCTCTAACTCTTCCACTGGGGACTCCATGCTCAGTCCATTGGTTGGCTTCAAACATCTGCCTGTGTGCTTGTAAGACTCTGGCAGATCCTCTCAGGAGACAACTATATCAGGTTCCTGACTCTACCTACCTACTAAATATAGTACTCAAAGTCCTAGCAAGAGCAATTAGGCAACAAAAGGAGGTCAAATGGATACAAATTGGAAAGGAAGAACCCAAAATAGCACAATTTGCTGATGATAGGATAGTATACATAATTGAACCCAAAAATTCTACCAGAGAACTCCTGAACCTGATAAACAACTTTAACAAAGTGGCTAGATATAAAATTAACTCAAACAAATCAGTAGCCTTCCACTTCTCAAAGGATAAACTGCATGAGAAAGAAATTAGGGAAACAATACCCTTCACAATAGTCACAAATAATATAAAATACCTTGGTGTGACTTTAACGAAGGAAGTGAAAGATCAGAATGACAAGAACTTCAAGTCTCTGAAGAAAGAAATAGAAGAAGATCTCAGAAGATGAAAAGATCTCCTATGCTCATGGATTGGCAGGATTAATATAAATGGACATCTTGCAGAAAGAAATCTATAGATTCAGTGGTATCCCCACAAAATTCCAACTGAATTCTTCATAGACTTAGAAAGAGTAATTTGGAATTTCATTTGGAATAACAAAAACCCCAGGATAGAGAAAACTATTCTCAACAATAAAAGAATTTCTGGGGGAATGACCATCCCTGACCTCAAGCTGTATTACAGTGCAATACTGATAAAAACTGCATGGTATCGGTACAGAGACAGGCAAATAGATCAATGGAATAGAATTGAAGACCCAGAAATGAACCTACTATGGTTACTTGATCTTTGACAAAGGAGCTAAAACCAGTGGAAAAAAAGACAGAATTTTCAACAAATGGTGTCATTCCACTTGAGGTTAGCATGTAGAAGAATGCAAATCAATCCGTTCTTATCTCCTTGTACAATGCTCAAGTCCAAGTGGTCAAGGACCTCTACATAAAACCAGATACAATGAAACTAATAGAAGAGAAAGTAAGGAAGAGCCTTGAACACATGGGCACAGGGAAAATTTTCCTGAACAGAACACCAATGTCTTATGCTTTAAGATCAAAAATAGACAAATGGGTCCTCATAAAATTGCAAATATTCTGTAAGGCAAAGGACACTGTCAATAAGACAGAATGGCAAACAACAGATTGGGAAAAGATCTTTACCAAGCTTACATCCCATAGAGGGCTAAAATCCAATATATACAAAGAACTCAAGAAGTTAAATTCCAGAGAAACAAATAACCCTATTAAAAATACAGAGAAAAAAAAAAAAGATTTCTCAACTGAGGAATACCAAATGGCTGAGAAGGACCTAAAGAAGTGCTCAACACCCTTAGTCATCAGGGAAATGCAAATCAAAACAACCCTGAGATTCCACCTCACACCAGTCAGAATGGGTAAGATCAAAAACTCGGGTGACAGCAGATGCTGGTGAGAATGTGGAGAAAGAGGAACACTCCTCCATTGCTGGTGGGAATGCTGGCTTGTACAACCACTCTGGCTATAAGTTTGGCAGTTCCTCAGAATATTGGACATAGGAATTCCTGAAGAACCAGATATAACAGTCCTGGGTATATATTGAAAAGATACTCCAACTTATAACAAGGACACATGCTCCACTATGTTTATAGCGGCCTTATTTATAATAGCCAGAAGCTGGAGAAAACCCAGATGCTCTACAACAGAGAAATGGATACAGAAAAGGTGGTATATTTACACAATTGAATTCTACTCAGGTATTAAAAACAATGAGTTTGCATGCCTTTAATCCCAGCACTTGGGAGGCAGAAGCAGGAGGATTTCTGAGTTCGAGGCCAGCCTGGTCTACAAAGGGAGTTCCAGGACAGCTAGGGCTAGACAGAGAAACCCTGTCTCGAAAAACAAAAACAAACAAACAAAAAAAATCCAATGAGTTCATGAAATTCTTAGGCAAATGAATGGAATGTAAAACTTCGAAAACACACACAAATAAGAAATTTCTAAAACCCATACAAAGACAATCTTTGAGAACCCATGTTACCTCTCTTCTTCTTCTTCTTCTTCTTCTTCTTCTTCTTCTTCTTCTTCTTCTTCTTCTTCTTCTTCTGCTTCTGCTTCTGCTTCTGCTTCTGCTTCTGCTTCTGCTTCTGCTTCTGCTTCTGCTTCTGCTTCTGCTTCTTCTGCTTCTTCTGCTTCTTGTTCTTCTTCTTCTTCTTCTTCTTCTTCTTCTTCTTCTTCTTCTTCTTCTTCTTCTTCTTCTTCTTCTTCTTCTTCTCCTCCTCCTCCTCCTCCTCCTCCTCCTCCTCTCTGTCTCTCTCTCTCTCCTCTTGCCTCCACCTCTCTCCCTCCTTCCTCTCTCTTTCCCTCCATCCTCTCTCACTCTCTCCCCCTCTTACCATAATCAAACCAAGTTAAATAGGAAAACTCCATATAATTTCTGTTGCCTGTTTATTTCTCTGTTTATTTCTCTATTAGAATTTATCTAATGTTTATTTCTCTAATATTAGAATGTGGAAGCAAACATCCAGTGACACATATTTAGAAGTGTTAGAAATGATTATATCATAATGTGGTCATCATTGTGGATGACATTGTTGGGTCATCAAAAATTCCTCTACTCTGCCAACATTTACAATATCTAGTAAGTGTCATGTACAAACCTCACCAGACAGGGTATCCAGCAAAAGCTTGGTCTTGATCTCACCATCCTCTAGAACTGTGATAAATATTTTGTGCTTTAAAAACTATTTGGCTTGTCATATTTTGCTTTAGCATTGTATACAATCTAAGATAAACAATGAAATCAAAATTGAAAATTGCATTCAGATAGAACAGGAAATAACTATTTTCAGAGATCAAGAAAATAAAATGAAACAATATTTTAAGTAAATAAAAATTCAACCAATGAAACACACACATTATAAAAATTAGTAAAAACTAAGAAGAATAGAATATATATAAGAACATAAAACAGAAATCTCATTAAAAATAAACTTTAATGTAAAAATACTTTAAACACCATCTTACAAAAGACATAATATGCAGTGGAAAAAAGGAATGTATATAAAGAATAGTAGATGTAGTTTACATATTTTAAATTAATTTTATTTTATTTATATATACTTTCAATAATAGCATTTTCTAGTTTTAATTAGTTCAAAACTAAATTTGCCAGAGTATGGTGGTGTGTTACACAACCTTGAGCACTGGACATTTTCTTGATTAGTGTTTTATGTAAGAGAGCCCAGTTCCTGGGGAGATGCTGCTGCTCCTGGACAGCAAAGATCTAGAATGTTCGATTACAACCAATTCTCAAACTGACCTAACTAATATTCATAAGCAACTACCCAAGAACAACATAGGCATAATTTTACATTTAACATTGACCCATACATACTGAATTCTCTGAAACCAATCACATTTCAAGCAATGGAACTGATATATAGTATGGCTTTCTTATCACCAGAGTTTAAACAACAACAGCAAAATAGATAGATAGATAGATAGATAGATAGATAGATAGATAGATAGATAGATAGATAGATAGATAAAATAAACACCAAACCGAATTCAATATAACCTTTACTACATAGAAAATTGTATAATCAGGTTAAATGAGTTAAGCAAAAGAAACATACTAAATAATATTATAAATTAATGAACTGAAAATAAATGGTAATTACTAACCAATTAAAAACCTTATCATGTTTAGCAAACAGCACAAGAATGATATGTTGGCTAGTTTGGATGAAGGCTTTTCATAGAAGAACAATCTCTGGCCATAAACATCTAAGAAGAGGAAGCTTTAATTGAGATTTTTGCATACAATGGCTTTAGCTACAGGTCAATCATTTAAAAACAGCCATGTTATGAAAATAGGAACGGTTTGCCTTTTCTCTAAGCTTCACCAGGGAATGGTCTGCCATTTCCATGTATCTGAAACATTGACATAGCTATACTCTTTTCAACAATGTACATTCACTCAGGGTTTCATCCAATCCCACAATTCACCAACCTATACATGAGTGAAATCATTTCCCACAACTTATCCAAGCTGAATAGATATTTGTTTCTATTACCCCAAGAATAGGCATGCAATATAATTATCATGGGACACTGGACTTTTTTTAGTTTAAATAAAATGCCAAACCATTAGATAGAATGAATGATCAGAGTTGGGAGAGAGAGAGAGAGAGAGAGAGAGAGAGAGAGAGAGAGTACCAATACCAGAAATAAAAGTAGGGCATCAACAGAAACTTAAACAGACTAAAGTTTAGTGCTATGAAATTCAGTTCAACTGGAACTCCCAATTTTAATAGTACCTCAAAACCAGAAAAAAAGCCAACTAGTCATCAATGAGCAGTTAAGTTGATCATAATCCAGCTACACAATAAAATTTTGGTAAAGTGGTAAACAGTAATTAGACAAAAAAAAAAAAAAAGAAACAAGAAATCTTGCTGTTCCTCAGAAGTGCTGAGGTAAGTGGAAAAGGGAGATATAGAGAAGAGAGCTGGACGTTGCAAATTCATATGTGTGGCATTCTATGAAAGGCAACGGAAGAAAAAGCATCTGAAATCAAGGAAGGACTTTCTGGAAATCGCTTTGTTTTACCTGTTTTTGAGTTTATATTATATATATATATTTGGTTTTTCGAGACAGGGTTTGTCTGTCTAGCCCTGGCTGTCCTGGAACTCACTTTGTAGACCAGGCTGGCCTCAAACTCAGAAATCCGCCTGCCTCTGCCTCCTGAGTGCTGGGATTAAAGGCATGAGCCAAGAATATCCAAACTGTTTTGGTAAAGACTATGTTACGGATTTGTATCTACATTTTTGTATGTAGCTACAATATATCTTTTCATTCATAGCTCTGTATATTCCTGTTGCAAGTCTTTGAAAACATACTTATCAAGTTTAACATTTCTGCCACACTCAACATTTTAAAATTATAATGTAATTTGATAATTTTTAAGTCTTAATTATGTCTTTTAAAGTCAACATTATATTTTCCTTTTAAAATCATCTCTTAAATAAACACCCAAACCTTTATATAATGTCAAAACAACTAATTTGTTTTCATCATTTCCTGTGTTTGGATTCATTTTGAATTATTGTCACCCCTTCCACCATCACCCTGCACTCAAATTTGGTTTCTATAGGATTTCTTTTTCTTGATATGTCTTGAAAGTTAGATTTCCAAGAAACTTTCTTATTTCCCATTTCTAAAATCCAGTAGTTTCAAATTCTTCACCTACCTTCTACTACAATCTACCACCAGACTGTTTCAACTACCACAGCACCTACAAGTTTTAAGCAAACATATAACCAGAAGATCAAGTTTTTACTTGAACAAAAGTAAATTACCTCTCCCCTCAAATGCAGCATGAGTGATAAAGAATTCTACCTTAAACAGGCAGTACATGAATAACTTACTGTGAAAAGAAGTAAAATTCCTAAGTGCAATGTTTTTAGTTGCCACCAGAAATAAGTCTCATACGTATGAGCTCATTTTATATTTTTATTTAATTTTTGAGAGTTTAATATGTGAGTACTATATTTGCATCATTCCCATTCCTTGCTCTCCTTGCTTAACCCCTCACATAGGTCCCCCCAAATGCCTGCATATTTATAACCTCATATATACATTCATAATTGATATTTCCCCTATTTGCCTGTATTTAGGGCTAACCACTTGGTATTAAATAACCTACCAAAGGCATATAATCCCTGGAGAAGGCTGATTCTTCCTCTTGCAGCAGCTGTTAATTGGGGGTCTTGTGAGATCTACCTCTTATATTGCTATATCAACTGATGTTGTTGCTGTGAAGATCATATTCATGTAATTATTCTGACATTTTATGGGGGAAACTCCCCTGTCATATATAAAAGATACAATCTCTGAGAACATGTCCTTGTTTTCTGGCCCGTACACTTGTGTTACACCCTATGTGCAGCTATTCTCTGGGCTTTCGTTTTCCAGGTTGTGTTGTAATGTATCAGTTGTGACTAGATGCAGATGTTCTTTGCTTTGGACCAGTTGTGGATTTCTGTGATGGTTCGCATCTGCTGTAAAAGGAAATTTTTTTGATGAGGTATGAGAGTTTCCCTCATCTGTGAATTGAAGGATAAATATTTAGAATGTAGTTATGAATTATACTGTTTTCAGAAAATGGTAATAGTTGGTTCTCTCCTCTAGTGTCTATAACCTTATTATCTATGAATAGTTGGTTAGGTTTATAGTAATAGACATGTAGTCTATCCCGTTGAACAGACCTTAAGGCAAATTAGATAGCTGTTGGTTATACCCTAGGATATAAGTGCCATTATTGTACCCTTGGGGATATCTTGTGATGCTGGTAATTGTTGTGGCTTGTACGCATTAAACTCAGACTATTTATTGCTTTCTCCCTTGGCTGCTTGAACAGCAATTTCAGATACTATGAAAGCTTGTCCTCAGCAAGAAGACACTCAACTCAATTGCAGTTTGAATCTTCCAAGCCCTGTGTCCAATCTGTGACTTGTTCAGTAAAAGGGGCTTACCTTCAACTTCTGGGAGGCAATCTAGGGAAATAAAAATAGCCTGAAACATTTTAAGACTCTTCAATTCCCCTGATGAACACCTTGAAGGTTGATTTTCCAGGCATGCCACTAGACATTTTGTTAGATAGTCTATGGCTCTTGGAGGACTCATTATCATCCCAAGTGACAAAATTTTACTATATACATATGTGTATATATGTATGCATTCATATATACATATGCATATACATATATATGCATGTATGTAAATATACTTTTGTGTATGGTGTTTTGAAACATCTTTAATGTCATTTATCCCTCCTTCCTCCCTCACCCTGGCATCAGCTTCCCTCCTATATTTTCAGTTACCCCACCCATCCCTTTTTCCAATTTCTCTAGCAACAGCATTTTTCCTGAGCACTCTCCTCTTAGAGTTTCTTTTTTCACCACCCATAAAACAGTTTTCTTTTTACCTTCCTAGTTTCAAGAGCATTTCCAGTTTATAGCCACATGTTTAGGAGTCAGATCTTGGATCCACAGATAATAAAAGAACACAGGCCATTTGATTTTCTGGATCTGGATTTTATCCCACAATACAATAGTGTAACCAGGGAATTTTGACAAGATAATAAGAAGAGCTCTTGAAGAACTCTCCAGTGAAACTTTCTGAGTCTTGGGACTAGCACATACCAAGAAAGCATATTTAGATTGAAACTTGATTGAATATTGAAGGTTTTTTTTCTTCATTTTATTGTAGGAGTAAAATTCATATCATGAATACTCCATTTCTTCCTTCACATTAGGATGATCCTAATTATTCTGCTATTCAAAAGTCACAAGATTATATAACTGCCTGCATCATTTCATGACATTGTATAAAGCTGAGAAGCAGGTTCCTATGGCCTAATTTATTTTTATACACATTTTCCTCAGCAGGATGCTGCCTACCTGGATCTCTGAATGAAAGGATATTAATGAAGCTGCGATGCAGATGAATATATCGAAAGTGATGAAGAATTTATTAAGAAGACAGTTCATCGCAGTGGTGCAGAATATGAGGCATAAAACTGCTATAAGTAATGACAGAGTGTAGTTTAGGCAAGTAATGGGCAGCAGAGCTACAAAAAGAGCACTTGGAGATATACGATTTAGTAATAAAGTTCCCATAAAATTTGAAATGAGGTGAAAAGATTAACATGGTCATAGAAGTCATCTCTAATGTTCACAATCAAGTTCTGCCTTTTAGAGAAAGTAAACTGAATTTATGTCTATGACAACATGCAAGTAAAAGCCCTTATTTATATGTTTCATGCAAATGACTGCGGACCTTTGGTTTATAGTTACCAGAGTAATGTAAAGTAGCATTTGAATTCATTACATTAATAGTGGATCAGGGTTGTATTTCTACCTGTCAAGGGACTAGCATCTGTAGGTCATGTCACCAATCAGTAGACCATGCAGACTCTGCATTATTCTTCCCAAATCTTTGCACTAAAGTTTATATTTTGCTTTTCCCCTCTAATAGAATATGGATGTGCTGTTGTTTACTCTGTATTAATACTTTAGTGGTCATTTTTAGCATCTTCCATGTGTTCCCTTCTCTTGTTCCCTTCCACAAAGATGGGTAAGGCTTCACAATAGAAGATGAGCTTTGGTAGAGACGGGTCCTTCTGAAATCTTGTCATCTCTTATCATCTGAGCAACCTTGGCCAAATCATTAAAAGACTTTTGTTCATGTTTTTGCTCTAAAAAAACATAAAAGACCAATTTTGTGAGATCACTACAGTCAATCATATATTAGAGATCTACTCTCTGGTAGGTAACTACTCTAAATATTACCATTATATTCTGCGTATTGTCCAAATGAATGGAAGCCAAGCATTGTCTATTCCTCGCCAACTCTTATCTCAACTTTACTTTGGAAAATAAAGGTCTTCAGGTTATCTTGTATCTAATGAGGTATGTAATTAAATTGACAGCCATTAGGATTTGACTCAAATGGCTTATAATAATTCGTCCCCTTTATGACTTCTCAGAAATGGACACAAACCTATATTCTGAAATGAAATTGAATTGTTAAAGAAAATAAGATAAATATTTGCAGAACAATTTTACTCTGAACTTGAAATATTTCTCATTTAAAGTCATTCATATGGAAAATGGGAGCAATAGTGTCGTGCTAAATAAAGTATTCACAGAGGATTCAGTGCGAAAATACACTTAAGCAATGACCTGAAAAAAAAATAATAAAAGCCATGTAAGACTTGGGACAAAAGCAACTTAGGTAAAGTAATAAACTGATGCTAATGCACTGAGTGGAGATAGTGGGCTTTTCTCACCATGTCAATAAGGTGTGTGTGTGTGTGTGTGTGTGTGTGTGTGTGTGTGTGTATACACTCACTGTACAGAAAAAATTAGAAAGCAAAAAAAATTGATAAAAATTTACTTTTACCATGCACTAACAATTTTATCAAAATCAGTGATAAATAGTCCTCCAAAAATCCATCTGCTTTGGTCAAAATTGTGAATAACCACTGGGAATCATTTTGAATAAGACAGGTGGCTCCCTTAGCCCTCTATCCTTGACACTTTGTAGGGTGTGCAAGAGAGATGAGAAAGGTGACAAGTATTGGAATCACATTGAGCAAAAGACAGCAGGGAAAGATGCTCACACTCCTGCTTCACATTGATTACACTGCCTGTGAAATGGTGAGCTACAAAGGTGAGCTACAGAATTGCTTGTCTTAGAGAATTTCTAAATGTTACTTATGTTTCAGTAAGATGTTTACCATGTGGAAAATAGAGCTTCTCATGGAGAAATTTGTTTTAAGAGGGGGGAATGTCAAAAACATGGTTTTTCTAGCTGTAAATGAAAGATTGTTAATATCTTGTAGATATTAACTAATGCTAAAATTAATACAGTGGAGAGGATTCTTTCACCTGCTTTTCTCCAAATAAACACTCAGGATTCCTTTAATATTTCAAAGCTTTAGACCTTAGCTGAAAACTCTCAACTAGCTTACCTAAATTAACTTGAGCACCTAGTCCCATCCAGCTACATGGCTAACTGTACCTTCCAGGCCCATAGTCATGTCTGTCTCCTCTCATGTATATAATCATGTATAATCCTGCCCAACTAGTTAGCCATTAGATTTATTATTGACAGGTACTACATCCACACCTACACAAGATATTTTCTCTATTAGTAGTACATCTACCTACTTGTTTCTCATCCTATTAACAGACTAGATCCTCCAGATTGTTTGAAAGAGACTAAAGCATAACATTTGACAAAAGACAGACTGTAACTTACGAGTGCATTTATGAACAGAGTGAGCCAGGTAGAAAGTAAAACCTGAACCAGGTCAGTGCATCCAGTCAGACTGCTAAGTGTAGTTTTGTCTGTGTGGTTTGGTTGTTTGTTTGTCTGCATTTGTTTGGTTTGGTTTGGCTTGCAGTACATCTAAATACAGATTGCCCTCCCTCTACTCCTCTCAGTCCTTTCCCCTTACCCCTCCCCTCTCCCTCATATCCACTTTTCTGTTTACATTCAGAAAGGAGCAGGCCTCCCATGGATATCAACCAAATACAGCAAGACAAGGTACAAGACAAGGAATACACCCTCATACCAAGGCCAGATGGGGCAACTGAGTAGGAGGAAAAGAGTCCAAAAAGCACAGACAAAAGAGTCAGAGACAACCTCATTCCCACTGTCAACAAACACAGCAAACAATCAATCCTAACATATGCAGAGGACCTAGCACAGACCCATATAGGCTCTCTGATTGCCAGCTCAATTCTCTGTGAGCTACTATGAGCCCTGATTAGTTGATTCTGTGGGCCCTGTACTCCTGGTATTTTTTAATTTTTAAATAGATTTCTCTATTTTATTCTTTAAGAATGAATGAGTCTATTTAAAGCAATGTCCATGATAAATAAAATTATACAGAAAATCCAGGTAATGCATATATATTGTCTGCTATCTAAAGCAGTGGTTTCAACCTTCTAAATTCTGTGAATCTTTAGTAGAATTCCAGATGTTGTGTTATCTCCCAAGCATAAAGTTATTTTAATTGATACTTCATAATTGTGATTTTGTTACTGTTATGAATTGTAATGTAAATATGTTTTATTTTTTTCCATATACTACACCCCAACCTTAGTTTCCCATCCCTCCATTTCTCCTAGCTCCTCTGCCCCCAGTCTGCCCTCCTCCCCAAGTCCACTCCTCCTTCCTTTTCATTTATAAGAGGTTTTCCATACACATTGACCAAATCTGGTATGATGGTTTGTATATTCTTGGGCCAGGGAGTGGCACCATTTGGAGGTGTGACCTGGTTGGAGTAGGTGTGTTACTGTGGGCGTGAGCTTAAGATCTTTACCCTAGTTGCCTGGAAGTCAGTCTTCCACTAGCAGCCTTTGGATGAAGATGTAGAACTCTCAGCTCTGCCTGTGCCATGCCTGCCTGGATACTGCCATGCTACCACCTTGATGATACTGGACCTCTAAACCTGTAAGCTAGCCCCAATTAAATGTTATTTTTATAAGACTTGCCTTGGTCATGGTGTCTGTTCACAGCAGTAAAACCCTAACTAAGACAACTGGTATCTTGTAAGGGTCCATGATTTGCCAAAGAATGATACCCCAGACACAAATGGTATATAAACACAAAGAGTGTTTTATTCTACAGAAGTCCAGCATGCTGGGCTCTGCCATTACTAAGATAGACAACCAAGTGAGCTAACAGGTCAGATTTAAACTACTTTAGGGGATTCTGGGGTAGGTGACCTTTATCTTACTCTATCTTGAGGGACATTCCATTTCTGGCACATAGGCTCTAGAAACTGTTGCTGAAGAAGTGTGGGGTAGGTGGCCTTTATCTTATTCCCTCTCCAGGGGTATTTTATTACCTGGTCATGAGATCTGGACACTGTTATTGGGGAAGTCTAGAAACTTGTTCACCAATTGTCCTAGCTTCAGGTCAGGTAGCTGGGCAGCTTCTAATGGCAGGATAGTTTCTGCTTAGCTGCCAGAAGCCTGTTGGGTTTTTTGTTTTGTTTTGTTTTGTTTTGTTTTGTTTTGTTTTGTTCTAGTAAATGACTTGTCTGGGCTTACCTGGACTTGCCCAGTTCTAACCTTAGTCTCCTGGACTGCCAATTTGAAGCCTGTCATGTAGTCAACATGTCTCAATATCAAGGTACAATAATACTAGGCACCTCCTCTCTATTAAGGCTGGAGGATGCAACCTAGTAGGAGTAGAAGGGTCACAAAACCAGGCAAATTAATCATAGAGCAAGAACCCCCTGATGCCACTGATAGGAGTCCCACAAGTACACCAGATACTTACCAGTTGCTGGATAAAATATCTCTGATGATGGTTATGCTAGGCTCCAGTCTACTACTATATCAGAGTATTATTAAGAACCAATTTACTGTTTTTGTTTGGTTGGTTGGTTTTGATTTGATTTGATTTGATTTGTTCCTTAGGTCATGTTTGGTTTTGAGATATCCAAATGAGTGTTCTTAACCCACCAGGTAGTGTGAGGCATGGGCTCCCTTTCTGGGCATAAGTCTCAAGTTGGACCAGTCATTGTTTGGCCACTCCCACAAGTTCTGCACCACTTTTATCCCAGCTCATCTTATAGGCAGGACAAATTTTAGGTCAAAAGTTTTGTGGTTTGGATGGGGTCCCAATCCCTCTACTGAGAATCTTGCCTTGTTTTAGAAGATGGTGAGTTCAGGCTCCTGATCTCCCATTCTTATCAGTCTTCTTCACTAGGGTCACCCTCATAGATTCCTGGAAGTTTCCATTCCACTAGGTTAGCATATCTCTCCTGAAACATTGCCCAATTCTAGACTTCTCTCACAATATATCTCCTTCCATGCCTCCACCTGCTCCCTCCTGCTCCCTTCCCCAATGGATCCTAGTCAACCTGCAAAAATCTATACTATTTTCGTTTCACCGATATCCATGTATTCCCCTTTGAGCCCTCCTTTTTACTTATCCTTTCTGGGTCAGTGTTACCTTACACAGGATAGTACCATCAATTTGCCTGCAAACTTTATGGTGTATTTTTTTAACTGCTGAGTAAGACTACATTGAGTAAATGTACCACATTTTCTTTATTCATTTGTCAGTTGAGGGAAATCTAGATTGATGCCCATCTAATAGTAGCACAGCTGGGTCTTGAGGTAAATTGATTCCTACTTTTATGAGGAAATGACATATTGATTTCCAAAGTGGCTGGACAAGCTCACACTACAACCAGGAATGGACGGGTTCCCTTGTGCCACATTTTTGCCAGAATGAGCTGGTTTTGTGGTTTTGATCTTGTTTTAAAATGTTCAACATCCTTAATCATCAGGGAAATGCAAATCAAAACATCCTTGAGATTCCACCTCACTCCAGTCAGAATGGCTATGTTCACAAACTCAGATGACAGCAGATGCTGGCAAGGGTGTGGAAAAGAAGAACAATCCTCCATTGCTGGTGGGATTGCAAGCTGGTACAACCACTCTGAAAATCAGTCTGGAGGCTCCTCAGAAAAATGGACATAGTACTACCGAAAGATCCAACAATCCCTCTCCTGGGCATATACCCAGAAGATGTTCCAACTGGTAATAAGAACACATGCTCCACTATGGTTATAGCAGCCTTATTTATAATAGCCAGAAGCTGGAAAGAACCCAGATGTCCATCAACAGAGGAATGGATACAGAAAATGTGGTACATTTACACAATGGAGTACTACACAGCTATTAAAAACAATGAATTTATGAAATTCTTGGGCAAATGGATGTATCTGGAGGATATCATCCTTAGTGAGGTAACCCAATCACCAAAGAAGTCACTTGATATGCACTCACTGAACTTAGATTACCCAAGATATAATTTACAAAATGCAAAAAAAAATCAAGAAGAATGAAAACCAAAGTATGTATACTTCATTCCTCCTTAGAATACAGAACAAAACACCCATGAAAGGAGTTACAGAGACAAAGATTGGAGCTAAGATGAAAGGATGGACCATCCAGAAACTACCACATCTGGGGATCCATCCCATAATCAGCTACCAAACCCAGATACTATTGCATATGCCAGCAAGATTTTGCTGAAAGGACCCTGATATAGCTATCTTCAGTGAGGCTATGCCAGTGCCTGGCAAATACAGTAGTGGATGCTCATAGTCATCTATACGATGGAACACAGGGCCCCCAATGGAGGAACTAGAGAAATTACCCAAGGAGCTGAAGGGGTCTACAACACTTTAGGTGGAACAACAATACCAACTAACCAGTACCCCCAGAGCTCATGTCTCTAGATGCATATGTAGCAGAAGATGGCCTAGTCAGCCATCATTAGGAAGAGAGGCCCCTTGGTCTTATAAACTTTTTATGCCCCAGTACAGGGGAATGCCAGGGACAAGAAGTGGGAATGGGTGGGTAGGGCAGCAGGGTGGGGGGAGAGTATAGGAAACTTTTGGGATAGCATTTGAAATGGAAATAAAGAAAATATCTAATTAAAAAATAAGTGTGTAAAGGTCACGTTTAAAGGTATAAAATGGAATTTCAGAGTCCTTTTGATTTGCATTTATCTTATGGCTAAGAATGTTAGACATTTCTTTAAGTGTTTCTTAACTAAGAATCTTACTTGAGATTCTTTATTGAGAATTCTCTTTTTTTTTTAATTTTTCTATTAGATATTTTCTTCATTTACATTTCAAATGCTATCCCAAAAGCTCCTATACCCTACCCCGTCCTGCTCCCCAACCCATCCACTCCTGCTTCCTGGCCCTGGCATTCATCTGTATTGGGGCATATAATCTTCTCAATACCAAGGGCCTCTCCTCCCTTTGATAGCCAACTAGGCCAAACTCCGCTACATATGCAACTAGAGACACAAGCTCGGGGGGGGGGGGGACTGGTTAGGTCATATTGTTCTTCTACCCATAGGGTTGCAGACCCCTTCAGCTCCTTGGGTACTTTCTCTAGCTCCTCCATTGGGGGCCCTGTGTTCCATCCAATAAATGACTATGAGCATCCATTTCTGTATTTGCCAGGGACTGGCATAGCCTCATAAGAGATAGCTGTATCAGGGTCCTGTTAGCAAAATCTTGCTGGCATATGCAATATTGTCTGGGTTTGGTGGTTGTTTATGATAATTCTCTGCTTAGATCTTGTATTAGCCAGGGTTTCTATTCCTGCACAAAACATTATGACAAAGGATAAATTTGGGGAGGAAAGGGTTTATTCAGCTTACACTTCCACATTGCTGTTCATCACCAAAGGAAGTCAGAACTAGTACTCACACCAAATAAGAACCTGGAGGCAGGAGCTGATGCAAAAGCCATGAAAGGATGCTGCTTACTGGATTGCTTCCCCTGGTTTGCTCCACTTGCTTTACAATAGAACCCAGGACCACCAGCCCAGGGATGGCACCACCCACAATGGGCCTTTCCATCCTTGATCACTAATTGAGAAAACGCCTTATAGCTGGATGTCATGGAGGCCTTTCCTCAAGGGAGGCTTCTTTCTCTGTGATAACTCCAGCTTGTGTCAAGTTGACACAAAACCAACCAGTACAGATCTGTAGCCCAGTTTTCAAATTAGATGTGTAGATTGCTGATGTATAGTTTCTCAGGTTTTTCTGTGTTGGTTATTAAGTCTGTCATATGTAGAGGAGGTGAAAATATTTTCCCATGCTGTAGGCTGCTATTTTGTCTTCTTAACAGTGTCCTTTGCCTTACAGAAGCTTTGAGCTCATTTGGTTTCATTTATAAATTGTCAATCTTAGAGCCTGGGCTATTGATGTTCTGTTCAGAAATTTTTCTTCTGTGCTCTTAAATGTCACTTTTATTTCCTCAGATATAATTCTTATTTTGGAGGCTTACTAATGAATAAGCTTACCTCTTCTAGTTCTTTCTAAACTCTGACTAGCTGGTTTAACTCAGAAGTTATGGCTCAAACACCCCTCCAAGCTAACTGATTCAAATTGGCTTCTCTCACTGCTTCTCACTAAATTGTTATGCTTAGAATTCCACAAACTGAACTGCATTGATTAAGTGAACTGAATGTAACTGAAGACACACGAACTCACCTGTATTCAACTGAGAGCAACTGAATCAAATTCAACTGAACTCAACTGAACTGCACCCACTGACCTCCACTCCCTCCTGAATCACTCTGTACTGTTGCTCTTCAGTTGTCTCTCTTTCCCGTCTGTTTTCCTGGGAGCTGGGTGTATCCTGTCTCTAACTTTGTCTCTCAATCAGATCTCACTTTTAAATATGAGTGCTTCCTTCTGCAAACCACCTACACCTTCATTGTTTGGGAATAAAAGTGTGTCTGTATTCCAGCCAGAGGGATTGAAGGTGTTTCTCTCCAGCCAGATCAAACAGACCTAGACAGTATTTAGATGTGATCTCTTTCCAGAACAGCCATGTTGCTGGATTAAAATTGATCCATACTGTGACAGCGCTTACAAGACTATTCCCTGCTTTCTCTTCTATCAGGTTTGGTATCACTGGTTTTATTTTGAAGTGTTTGATTAGCTTGGACTTAAGTTTTGTGAACAATGATAGATATGCATCTATTTTCATTCTTCCACATGTTGACATTCAATTAGATCAGCACCATATGTTGAAGAGTTTCTTTTCTCCATTGTATATTTTTGGTTTCTTTATCAAAAACCAAGCCTCCGTGGATGTGTGGGTCTTTGATTCCATTCTGTTGGTTGATGTCACTGTTTTTATGCCAGTATCACCAGGTTTTTATTATTATAGCTCTGCAGTACATCTTGAAATCAGGAATAATGATACCTCCAGAAGATTTTTTTCCAATTTTTATTAGATATTTTCTTCATTTACATTTCAAATGCTATCCCGAAAGTCCCCTATACCCTCCCCCATCCCCCACCCTGCTCTCCTACCCACCCATTCCCACATCTTGGCCCTGGCGTTCCCCTGTACTGGGACATAGAAAGTTTGCATGACCAAGAGGCCTCTCTTCCCAATTATGGACAACTAGGCCATCTTCTGCTACATATGCAGCTAGAGACACGAGCTCTGGGGGTACTAGTTAGTTCATATTGTTCTTCTACCTGTAGGGTTGGAGACCCCTTCAGCTCTTCAGTACTTTCTCTAGCTCCTCCATTGGGAACCCCGTGTTCCTTCTAATAGCTGACTGTGAGCATCCACTTCCGTGTTTTGCAGGCACTGGCATATCCTCACATGAGACAGCTATATCAGGGCCCTTTCAGCAATATGTTGCTGGCATATACAATATTGTCTGCGTTTGGTGGCTGATTATGGGATGGATTCCCGGCTGCAATAGTCACTGGATGGTCCATCCTTTAGTTTCAGCTCCACACTTGATCTCTGTAACTCCTTCAATGTGTGCTTTGTTCCTAATTCTAAGAAGGGGTGAAGTGTCCACACTTTGATCTTCATCCTTCTTGAGTTTCATGCGTTTAGCCAATTGTATCTTGGGTAATCTAGGTTTCTGGGCTAATATCCACCTATCAGTCAGTACATGTTATGTGAATTCTTTTGTGATTGTGTTACCTCACTCAGGATGATACCCTCCAGATCCATCCCTTTGCCTAGGAATTTCATAAATTCATTGTTTTTAATAGCTGTGTACTACTCCATTGTATAAATTTACCATATTTTCTGTATCCATTCTTCTGTTGAGGGACACCTGGGTTCTTTCCAGTTTCTGGCTATTATAAATAAGGCTGCTATGAACATAGTGGAGTGTGGGGAATTGCAGACTGGTCTCCAGTCGAACTGAGGTCTGAACCCTGATGGTCATAATTCACCTACGTGACATGGTAGGCATTCACTCATGCTCCTGGAACTCCAGCCCCTGCCTATGGTACCACCTCTCACAGTCCCCACAAGAGAAGCATGGTCAGTAGTCAAGTAAGCAATGGCCCAAGCTTCTGACCTTCAGGCTAAACTCCTCCCCAGTTACCTAGCAACAGTGAAGACCATAAAAAGGGGTGCTTAGCCCATACCTCTCTCTCTTGCTCTCTTACTCTTGTTCTCTTACTCTTACTCCTTTGTCCTCTCTCTTCTCTCTCCTCCTCCCATCCTCTTTGTCTTCTCTCCTCTCTCTCTTTCTCTCTCTCTCCTATCTTCTCTCTTTCCCCTGCATTTCTATAATAAAGCTCTTAAACCATAGACAGTCTCTGTCCTTCAAGTTTCGCTGCGCACTCTGGTTAGTGTTGGGAACTTCTTTCCCTATTACCTCTCTCCCACAACCCTGGTGGCTTTAGCTAAGTAGGTCCGGGGGTGGGGGTCCCCAAGCAGGGCTGCCCCTTGACCAACCCCTGAAGAGTGGGATAGAGCAATTCCCACCCAGGGATGAGTGGATAGGGTAAGTAGCAGCCTCCCCACACTTGACTGACCAGAGAATAGGGAAACTCTGGTGGGGTAGTGGGCATCTTTTCCTCCCCTTCTTTCCCTAGGGCCGCCAGCTCCCCCCCCACACACACACCTTTTTATTTTGATCCCAACAACTGGTCCCAGAGGGATGGTTACACCATCTGTGAGAGACAAAACCAGCTGAAGAATGCTTCACACAGAGACCTACAGGAGATCACCAAATTTCCAGAGACCATGAGTGATTGAGTTCAAAAACTTGGATTTTACTCTCTTTCCAAAGTGTTCCTGGCCAGGATTCCTCCCCCTCCCCTTTCTCTCTCTCAGGTTTTACTACAAAGGCTGGCTGGCTTTCTGGCTCTCCCCAGCCCTGTAGCCCTCCTCTCTAGCTCTCCGCTTTGAATGGCTCTGCCAGGCAACAATACCTACCAGGGCAGTAACTGCCAAGAGCTCTGTTTTTCCTTGGCCGGCTGGCATGAGGTCCCCTTCCCTTTCTTTGTTACAGGTTTAACTACCAGAAAGTTGTTTTTTTTTTTAACTTCTGTAGCCCCTCCTCCTTGTGCTTGGCTTTGAGCGCTGTAAGGCCCAGCTAGGCAGTGATTGACAGCTGTGTGGGCGGACCCGCTGGACTGAACCCCTGCTAAAAGCCTTCCACTTAACCCTTCACTCTCCAGTTAAAATAAATGAAAAGGGGGAATTATACCCCTCCCCCATCCAGATAAACCTGCAAAAACTGCATTGAAGCTGCACCCCCCCCCTTACAGGAACACCTGAATCATGCCTTTTAACAAAAAACTTCTTGCCTCTTTTTCTAAAAGCTCTTTTTCTCTCTAATATTCATGATTTATGTCTAAAAATTCTTACAACTTGTTTAAGATTTCCTTTAAAATCTAATCCTTAATTAATAACTGGTTTTCTTTTACAGAAGAACTGTTAACTGCCTACTCCAACTATACAATTAACACGATATTTTCTTCCTTAGCCATCCAAAGGGACTCTGATGTGCTCCTTAGCAAACCATTGCAGGAATAATGTTTGCTATCCACACTATGCAGATATCCTCTGCTGCTGTTCTGCTCCTTTGTTATAATTACTCTACAGGTCTGAGTCCACACGGGACATGCTAACACAGCTCTACCTGAGACAGCACCATCTACAGGGACCTACAGACAAAGCTGCCTTCCTCCAAAATTCTCATCTGACTGAGGGATCCCTAGACAAATGCTGAACTATAGAAGACAGAGCTGGGACCTTCCAGCTACAGATGGACTCTTTTGATAAAGCCAAATGGCTGTTGAACTTTGGGGAAAGTTATATGATAGTGAGGAAAGCATAATGTCTATCTAGATTAATTAATTGTTGTTCATAAATGGATGTGATTACTCTCAAATTATACATGTACCCATGAAACAATTGACTGCACAATTTCTTGCCTTCTCAATTCAATCATTTGCCTTCTCAACTTAATCTCTTTCCTTCTTAACTCTTACCCTTAACTCTCCCTACCACTCTGGCTTTGTTCTGCCATTTCTCTAGGCTGTATATTTTCTTCTGATAATTCTACTCCATTCTAAATTTTCACAATTAATGATACAGTCACATCAGTACCCCACCTCATTTTTTTTTCTAATAAAAAAAGAGGAGGAATTGTGGGGAATTGCAGACTGGTCTCCAGTCGAGCTGAGGTCTGAACCCCGATGGTCATAATTCACCTACATGACACGGTAGGCCTTCCCTCATGCTCCGGGAACTCCAGCCCCTGCCTATGGTACCACCTCCCACAGCCCCCACAAGAGAAGCATGGTCAGTAGTCAAGTAAGCAATGGCCCAAACTTCTGACCTTCAGGCTAAACTCCTCCCCAATTACCTAGCAACAGTGAAGACCATAAAAAGGGGTGCTCAGCCCATACCTCTCTCTCTTGCTCTCTTACTCTTGTTCTCTTACTCTTACTCCTTTGTCCTCTCTCTTCTCTCTCCTCCTCCCATCCTCTTTGTCTTCTCTCCTCTCTCTCTTTCTCTCTCTCTCCTATCTTCTCTCTTTCCCCTGCATTTCTATAATAAAGCTCTTAAACCATAGACAGTCTCTGTCCTTCAAGTTTCGCTGCGCACTCTGGTTAGTGTTGGGAACTTCTTTCCCTATTACCTCTCTCCCACAACCCTGGTGGCTTTAGCTAAGTAGGTCCGGGGGTGGGGGTCCCCAAGCAGGGCTGCCCCTTGACCAACCCCTGAAGAGTGGGATAGAGCAATTCCCACCCAGGGATGAGTGGATAGGGTAAGTAGCAGCCTCCCCACACTTGACTGACCAGAGAATAGGGAAACTCTGGTGGGGTAGTGGGCATCTTTTCCTCCCCTTCTTTCCCTAGGGCCACCAGCCCCCTCCTCCTGCCTCTATAAAGGTGCTCCCCCTCACACTCCTGACTTCCTGCCCTGGCATTCCTCTCCACAGGGGCATCGAGCACCCTGAGGCCCAGGGTCCTTTCCTCTCACTGATGTCTAACAAGGCTATCCTCTGCCACATATGCGACCAGTGCCATAGATCCCTCCATGTGAATTCTTTGGTTGATAGTCCAGTGCCCTGGAGCTCCAGGGGATCTGGCTTTTTGATAAGGTTGCTCCCTCTGTGGGGCTACAAACACCCTCAGCTCCTTCAGTCCCTTCTCCAATACCTCCATCAGGGACCGCCACTCAGTCCAATGGTTGGTTGAGAGTATCCCCTTCTGTATTTTTCAGGCTCTGGCAGAGCCTCTCAGGAGATACCCTTATCAGGCTTCCATAAACAAGCACTTCCTGGCATCTACAATAGCATCCAGGTTTGGTGTCTGTATATGGGATGGATAACCAGGTGCAGGAGTCTCTGGATAGCCTTTCCTTCAGTCTCTGCTCCAAAACTTTATCTCCATATTTCCTCTTGTCAGTAATTTGTTCACCCTTCTAAGAAGAAGCACTTAAGCATTCACATTTTGGTCTTCCTTCCACTTAGGTTTCATATGGTCTGTGATGTCTATTGAAAACTTTTGGGATAATATCCACTTATCAGTGAGTACATACCCATGTGCCTTCTTTTGTGACAGAGTTACATCACTCAGGATGATATTTTCAAGATCCATCCATTTGTCTGTGAACTTTAAGAAGTCATTCTTTTGAATAGTTTAGTTGTATTAGTTTTTTATCTTAGCCATTCTGACTGCTATGAGGTGGAATCTCAGGGTTGTTTTTATTTGCATTTCCCTGGTGACTAAGGATGTTGAACATTTCTTTAGGTACTTCTCAACCATTCAAGTTTTGCTTCTCAGCATTTTGGCTAAGATCAAGTGTAGATTTCCTTGTATTCTTGATCTCTGTAACTCCTACAATCCCCACCCCAATTTTCAATAGGTTTCCTTAAGCTCCATGTGGAGGGATCCAATAGTAATGTTCAATTTAGATTCTCTCTCTCTCTCTCTCTCTCTCTCTCTCTCTCTCTCACACACACACACACACACACACACACACACACTCTGTGTGTGTGTGTCTATGTCTGTGTGTGTATCTGTGTTTATGTCTCTCTCTATTTCTGTGTAGTTATGTCTCTGTCTCTCTGTGTATTTCTCTGTCTTTCTCTCTGTCTCTCTGTCTCTCTCTCTCTGTCTCTCTGTCTCTCTCTCTGTCTCTGTCTCTCTCTCTCTCTCTGTGTGTGTGTGTGTGTGTGTGTGTGTGTGTGTGTGTGTATTTGCTTCTTCTCTAAAAAGCTACTGACAAAGTCTTACCTGGTGACATTTGGGCTAGGTACCCATCTATTGGTATAGCAGAATATCAAGAGGAATCATTTTATTGTTTGTTTTTCCCTTCTACCCTGTATTTCTATGCTATCCTTTCTCTGGTTCCTGGTTATATAGGCAGTGTTGGCCATAGGCTCCCTTTTGCAGTGTAGACCTCAAACTAGATCAGTCATTGGTTGGCTAGTCCCACAAGTTCTGCACCTCCATTGTCCCAGTACACCTTGCAGGCAGGATAGACTATAGGTCAAACATTTTGTAGCTGGGTTGGTATCTCATTCCTGCTACTTAAAGACTTGCCTGGCTATTGAAGATGACTGGTTCAGGCTGCTCTATTGTGTGTTTTAAAGAGATTATCTTGGAGAGGAACTTTTCTTGTTGGAAATAGCCATACAAGACAAGTTCAGAATGATGAATGTTAGCATTTTAGGCGGCTGGGGACTAAAGTTGTCAGAACAGGACTTAATATGTCATTCTTGCCTTACAGAGATAGCTTTGGATAATGGGAATGTGAATTGGTGAAATCAAGGAGAAGTGAAAAAATGCTGAATGTATTTTGAAAAAAGAGCCTGACAAAAAATTCTGGAAATTGATATAGTACTTGAAAAAGTCAAACTGAACAAAAATGGTAATTAACTCTGGTGAATTAAACTATATAAGTGCTTGTTTTAATAAAATTTACAGGAATGTTTGGTTTTTGTATATACATGAAACAAAGTATGTACAATTTAAATACATATTGAGTAATTTATTAGGTACTGATGTAGAATAGTTTATGATATAGGAAGTGAATCAAACAAGATAGATTTATGTAAAAAAAGAGAAAATAAGTACTTGCTTTCTCTTGTACAGAGACTAAAAAGAAAAAATAAAGGCTGTGGTGCAAAACCACTTAGTGAACAATGTTACATGGTGGAAGGAGAGTGTAGAAACTCACTGGATTGGAGTGTGTGATGGATAGTAATCTACTCACTGCAGTTTAATATTTTCTGCTGTTTGTATCTTGTACAAACATTTTAAGCTAATTTAAACTTTGGTGCAGAAGTTCTATTTTAATAAAATCCCACCAGCATGACAACCTAACCATGAGCTGAAAGAGGGTGATACTAATAAACATGCAAAACTGCACAGGCAACAAGACATAAAACCTACACAAAGAATTACAGGCAACTAAGGAATATTTACAATGGGAGAAGCAGTGTTTCCTAAGGTAGATCACAACAATTGATAATCAATACCATATGTTCTGCACTGAAAATATATCTAAGCAACATCATGTGAACAGAGCAGATTATTTGTATACATACAAATCTATACATTTAACAACAATTAAAGGACAAAGACCCCATGAAGTTAAAAGAGAACAAAGAGGAATATATGAGAGGTTTTAGAGTGAGGAAAGGCAAGGGGAAATAGTACAATCACAAAAAAATGAGTAACAGAGTCTCTCTCTCTCTCTCTCTCTCTCTCTTTCTCTCTCTCTCTCTCTCTCTCTCTCTCTCTCTCTCTCTCTCTCTCTCTCTCTCTCTCTCTCTCTCTCTCTCTCTCTCTCTCTCTCTCTCTCTCTCTCTCTCTCTCTCTCTCCTTATTGCCCTGGTAAAAAACGCTCTAACAAAAACAACTTAAAAAATAAGAGTTTATTTTGCTCATCACCACAAGTTACAATCCATCAGTGCTGTGAGGAACTTGAAACAACAAATCACCTTATATACACAGTCAAGAGAAGAAAGGAATGATTTCATGCATGCTTTGTGGAGACTTATACCACAGGTGACTCTAGATCATATTAACAATTAAAACTAGCCATCAAACCCTGACACAGTGATCCTCAGGGGCTCTGTGTAAAACCTGATATTTATATTCATAATCATAACAAGAGGGAGAAGGACTGATAAAATTTAATCAAAGGTTGAAACTGAGCAGAGGCTCATCACTGACTTACAAATGTGAGGTCCCCATTTCCTTACATATGGCTTCATTTTCTAAGTCCTCAATTACTGCTGTGTTAACAGTAGTTTGAAAAAATTAAATGGAATTCTACAAAAATAAATAATTCATAAGCTTTAAATTGCAAGTTGTTTTGAGAAGCATGATGAAATCATGTGCTGTCCTACTCACTCCCACACAGGATGCAAATTTTCATTTCACTGAACTATCTGCACTGTATGTGCTACCTGCTTGTACCATAAATCACACAGTAGCTGTCTCAGCTATCAGATCAGCAATCATGACACTGCCCAACTTGAACTTCAATTACACTTATATGATTTAATATGTTCCCAGAGTGCAAGAGTAATGAGACTAGCCATTCAGATAAGCTAAAAAAATGGATATACAGTTCTTCCTTTAGTTTAAAAGGTGAGAGTAGGAGCTGTGGATGTGGCTCCATGAATAAAGCCTCTACTATGTGAGTATGAGAGTCAGAATTGTGATCCCTCCCAGCCATACAGGTTGAAACCAAGCAGCTGACTGTCATCCCAGCATTCAGGAGGCCTTGGCAAGGATTCAGCAGAACCCACACTAGGTGAAGAGCAGAACCCACACTAGGTGAAGAGCAGAACCCACACTAGGTGAAGAGCAACTTAAGTTTTTCTGAGGAAAACCAGTCCCAATAAAATGGAAAGAAATAAAGAAAAATGCATTCTATCAACCTCAGCCTTCAGACACATAAACATATCTCTATACACAAATATACACACACAAACACATACAAACATCAGGTACATATACATATGCAAGAAATCAAATGAATAAAAAGTAAAGGTATTCAAATTAAAAGAAATGCATCATAGTTTTATATTGCTAATTTCTATGTTAAGCATAAATCATCTGAGACTGATACTATAAGAAAATAAAAAGACGTTATGCTAGTGTTTTGGTTTCACCTAAAACTGCGAAAAAAAAATGTAGATATGATGGGTGGGAAAGTATTGAGCTTGTAGGTTGAGCTCATGACCAAAATTTGTATTTTGATTAATGGCATCACCTTGGCCCAGGGTGTCATAAAACTATTTGAAGCCTCCTACAAAAGATGAATAGAAACAAATAACACTAAGTTATGGGCTGCAAACAACAGATGATTATAAAGATTTTGAAATGGGTTTAAACCAAAAGATACAAAAATTCCTAAGTGTTTTTGGCACAAATATGAAGTATCCCTTACCTCTAAAGACTTATGTATTAAAACCTTGATCCCTAGATAATGGCACTATTGTGGGAAGGATCTAGAAACTTTAGAATTTCGTGATCAGTTGGAAAATGTAGGTATCATGTTCCTGTGGGGGCTATATCTTATCCTGAGCTTCTCTTTGTTACTGTTTTCTAGCAATGACTACTAAGTACAATATTATCCTACTGTCATAATATAAATTCTCATGGGCTCAGGAAAAATAAAGCCAGTGAGAATGGAATCAAACCACTGAAACTGTGAGCTAATAGTAGAATTTCTCCCCTGTTGAAGTCATTTTTCTCTTAGGTATTTGAGATGTTGATGAATATATGATCTCATTTGACACAACGGTCAAGTCAAAGAGGGAGGATTATATGCAAAGTATATCTTTTAGTTCTGATGAAACTGGTCTCTACTGGAATCACATGAGAAGCAGAATCTACATTCATAAAAGTTGTGAGAAGGTGCCAAGACTCAGAACAGGAAAGGACAGACAGATGTTGTAGGATGTGTGGCAAGGTCAGATTTAGTATATCAAGTGATGACTCACACACTTGCAAAAACAAGAACAAATGATTCATATTTTCAGAAAGACAAAATGACTAGTAGTAATTATATTAGTTACTTTTCCTGTTGCTCTGGTTAATGCATGACAAGAAGAAAGTTAAGGGAAGAAAGGTAAGCTTTGACTCACAGTCTGAGGTTGAATTTCATTGTTACAAGGAAGTCATAGCAGCAAAGTCATGAGGAGCTTGTCATATTCTGTTCACCTCAAGAAACAGGCAAAGACAAAGGGTGGTGGTGTTCTTTCTATTTTTAATTCAGTTTAGAACTTCATCCAATGAAATTGTGCAACCTGCATTCATGGTTAGGGGTTGGAGAGATCAACAAGCAGTGAAGAGCACCTCTTGCAGGAGACCAAGGTTCAATTACCCCACTCACCTTTGGCCATTCCAACTTATTTACTGCCATTCCATGGTTGTTGGCTTAGATTTTTCAAAACTGACTTTAATAAGTGTTCTCAAATGCTTCTATTCCCTTTTGATCCCCCCTAGGGTTGGGGAAAAATATGGTAAATAAGATAAGCAGATGTGGACTTATTCAGAAGTAGTTCTTTGGGGTGATTCCAATCTCTTCTTAGGATACTAGTAGTCCTGTTCAGTAGTGTTAGGATACAAAACACAAATCAGGAGTGGTAGAAGGAGTCAGCAGTAACAGTGATACTTCTCCCAAATTGGCACAAGTTAGCAAGAGTGACAAGAACCAGCTGGGAGGCCAGGAGAAGTTCTCTGCTGTGCCTCTCTCAACCAAGCAAAGACTCAAGACCAAAGAAGCATTGCATGCTTAGCTATGCATGTGCCCTATCACTGTCTGTTGAGTCCTACTTATACTCTCTCCAACCAATGCATGTCCTCTCATTTTTTCTTGCCTTAGAAAAATATCACATGAGTCTGCTTCAGCAAAACATCAGGTGAGTCTGCATACCATAACACAACCAGAAATGTCCATGTCACTCACATGGGAGCCAATAACCTCCCTTGTATCCACCAGCACCTGCATGCAAATGGTTCATGCACACATACAGACACACATGCACACACACACACACACACACACACACACACACACACACACACACACGCATGCATGCAAACAAACAAATAAATAACACTAAGTAAGAAAACTTTTTGATAGGTGACTACAGAAAGGAAATACAGAGTTTGGAAATGCCTCCTCTTTGAGGCATACACTAGCCATCATAGAAAACATCTATCATGTATAAGGGGCAACATATCTTAGTAATGGATTTTCTGTTGCTATAATTTAGAAATGAAATTCTGCTAACATTACTTGAGAAATTGAACAGGAAAGAAAATCATTGACATTCATATTTTTTCACTAAAGGACAACCTTCTGAGAAAATGGCCATAAGTATTAAGTCATTTGAAGCATTAGCAACAGTTTAACAAACTGTTCATCATTGACCTCTGGGACTTGGGTTTGTCATGCTTGCTAAATTAATTGGTATAAGCAATCCTATTGTTATCAATATAAATTAATGACAGGGCCTCACTGATTCTTTCTCTAATATTTTATTTCTAAAAATATAAATCTGAATATTTGGCCAACATTTTTCATATGTTCAAATAGTCTACAACATTTTATTTTGGGGGATTTTGGTTTCATTATGCTTTAAGAGAGGTATAGCTGTACTTGATTAATCTCCTCTAATCTCCCCTACAGTGGTGGTTTGAGTTCCTTGCCCCACTGTTTTGAGTTACCCACTCCAATGTTTTGTATACCTGAATGAAAGACACATACATGCAGCCTTATATTTAATATGCCTTAATCAGCTCAATAACTAGGTCATGCCCAAATTTCCTCATTGCTAATACCTCCCCTCCAATACTCCTGTGTTATTACTCTCTAAAATCTATATTCCATCCTTGCTACCCTAGACACAATTGGGAAGAGGGGTCTGGGGTTACTCTTCCCCAGCTCTTATATGATTGGTACTCTGTCTCCTGCAGCTCTCAAGGCCACTTCTTATTCCTTTCCTGCCATGATGAGTCTCGCTTCTTCTTTGGTTCTCTTGCTCAGGAATCCCAAAGTCTCTGTCTCCCTGCCCAGCCATTGATCATCACCACCTTTATTTACCAATCAGAACCACCAGGGAGCAGGAACCATCAGCATTTTCCATGTGGGATTCTCAAGCAATTTTGGAAACCTAATTAACATAATGCAAGTATTTAACCAAATCCACAACAGGGAGGCACAGAGGCTGAAAGAAGGATCAGTGTATAAACTGATTTTCATACACAAATAGGAGAACCAGAGTTCATATTCCCAGGATCCAAGTAAAATATAACCTCAAACTTCAGAACACATATGTAATCCCAACACTATCTATCCATGGGCATGAAGAAGGACAAATTTCTCCAGTGTCTTACTCAGTTGGTCTATGTGAACAAATGGCTCCGTGTTCAATGAATAATCATGTCTCACAAAGGTATGGTAACACGTGATTCAAGAAGATATTCAGTATCCACTTGTTGTACACATACATGTAAGCAAATCTACAAGCACATGTACATATAACCACACATATACAAGTACTAACTTCTCTCCAGGTCTATAATCTCAGTTTACTTCAAATTCCTTTTGTTATTCTGAGATATTTCTAAGACAATGTGTTGGAAAATTATCTGAACATGAGCTTTGCAATTAGTGGTTTCCTATTTCAACACTAAATACTACCTGACACTCATTTTTTGTGGAATGATTTCTAAAGAAAAGCCAAACCTGATTCTTATTTTTGACAAAGGCAGGGATTGTCCCCCATGTTCTTTCTAGGCTTCCTTTAATAGCACAGCTTTTGCTGAAGACATCTTTTGTCTAATGTTTTTGGTTCTTGGCATTTTTTTTTAGTTCTCTGAATTTATTGCTTTTCTATTTTATTATCTAATGTAAATTTTGGTAAATTAACAACCATTATTACTTAAAACATTTTTGAAATTAAAAATTCTTTCTTTCCCCACCTCCGGATTTCTTTACAGATTATTTCATCCCTGTGATTATCTCATTTTAAGGTATTCTAACATTTTCCTTATTTTCTGGCTTTGCTTTTAAATTGTGAAGTG
The DNA here is from genome assembly GCA_902729485.2 of Mus minutoides. Classification (NCBI taxonomy): domain Eukaryota; kingdom Metazoa; phylum Chordata; class Mammalia; order Rodentia; family Muridae; genus Mus; species Mus minutoides. Next base: position 64,664 of record LR749585.1, read on the forward strand.
GCTATTGCTTCTTTTCATACTCATTCTTTCTTCAACCATGTCGAGTTTTCAAACAAAATCTTCACAGCCATTCTTCCATTATGTTTTATTTCTAGTACTTCAATTCAATTATTTCTTTGACTCTTTTATCTCTGATTATTTTACATATCTATTCTTGACTCTTCTAGTTTTCCATTACTATATTCCACTCTGTCTCAATCTAAATTTTAATACCCCTGGCAGATCAAGTGTGCTTTGCATTACACTGTCTCCCTTTCTCCCTCCTTTTTGCATTTTAGGTGGTTTCATAAATATTTCTGTGAAAAGCTGAAATGGTTTGCTGGCAAAAAGAACTGAAGTAAATAAGTCCATGGTGTGAAGTTTCATATGTGTTTGACAAGTCCTCTTATGTTTCCTGTTCAGTGAAGTCTACTATCAACTCCTAAGTTTTTTCTACATACTTATACAGTGTGATGTTGTTGGTTGTTGGTTGTTTGGATGGTTAAATTTTTCTATTTTGGATTTGTTGTTGTTGTTTTGTTTTGTTTTGTTTTTCAAGACAGGGTTTCTCTGTATAGCCCTGGCTGTCCTGGAACTTACTCTGTAGACCAGGCTGGCCTTGAATGCAGAAATCCACCTGCCTCTGCCTCCCAGATGCTGGGATTAAAGGTGTGCGCCACCACTGCCTGGCTTCTCTTACTTATGGTATTTTTGGAGTTCTCTAGACACTTCTAAATAGGGCCTGGGATATACAGTTCCTTCCCATGTAAATTTCAATTGATGCATAGTAGCCTAGTGACAATATGAAATGAGATTAGAAGCAGTCTAAAGCACTTGTGAGATATATATATATATATATATATATATATATATATATATATATATATATATATATAAACTGTTATGGGTGTATATGTATATAACTGTTCCTTTCTTGGCAGTTGTTCATTGACAAAAATTCTTCATATAAAAGTGGGGCCCTGTTAGACTTCTCTGGTCCACAATTTCATGTCATCTTGTCATTGTTCATGTCCTGTTTAAGCAGTCATAATTTTAATACTCCATGGCTATAACTTTCCTGACTTACATAGACCATCCAATCCCTTATCATATATCCTGATCCTCTGACCCTTAGAATCTTTTTTGTCCATGAAGGAAGTATACTTTAAATGTATTATTTAGTGCTAGAAACTCCATGTTTGATTTTTCTTTGAATTTTAACCACATGTGCATTTCTTACTGCTTCAAAAAAAAAAAAAGCTTATTTGGTGAAAGCTATCTTTATCTGTGAATAGAATAATATGAATTTAGAATGGAGTTAAGGATAATTCTCATTTAGGAAAGTAGCACTAGAAGGTTCTCCTGTAAATCCAAGAACTTACTAGCCACTGGTTGTTGTCTAGGTTTACAGTACCAAGTCTGAATTTCCTTCTACTGAGCAATTATCCAGTTAGATGGGGAGTGCTTACCTCTAGAATGTAAGTGCCACTACTGTACTGTAATATATATCAGAGCAAGTTGGTCATTATTATGGTTCATAGCTTCACAGATACATAGGACTACTGCTTGCTTTTCTCCTTGACAATTTGCACAACACCTTCTCACACTGTGAAAGCTTGTCCTAAGGGAAGATGCTTTCAGGTCAGTCTCATATAGAATATTTTGAATCTTATTTCTGAAGTGCAGGTTTTTACAACAATAAAGACTTACTTTCAGATTCAGGGATATAACCACTATAGCCTGTATTGTCATGGTAGCTGCTTGCATTTCTTTGATTAACAGTGAAATAGTAGTTTATTCCTGACTGGTACAGTGAGTGATTCGTTCTTAGGTAGTCTATGGAATTTGGGTGGAGAATTGTTTCCTCAAGTGATATAACTTCATTTAAACTACAAACATAATATATTTGCTTGCCAAGGACCAGCCTCGGCTTAGAGAGAGAAGTCCTGAGGAAGGGGTGTTAGAAGCAGTGGCAGAAGAACCCACTCTAAGGCAATGGAGGGCACAAGCTGACGTCTCTGTGTCATGCTTGAGCTGGCTCTCCAGACAGCTGGGTGGATAACTCAGCTCCTGCAAACCACTTACCAGTCTTTTATTTGCATATCAACTCAATCACCACCCCAGGTTCCCTTTTGGTTTTACTATAAATCACCATTTTATGAACTTAACTCCTTGATTCTTAGAAAAAGACAGCACATACATTTTTTAACGTAGCAAATGAATTCAGAGATATGCCTACCATGATAAGTATAAACAATAAAATGGCTGAGTGGGACAGCTCTGAGATAACTGCTGCCACCACAGCTGGATCTAAATTTGCTCTGTGCCAGGCTGACTATGAACTCAGAAGTCTGCCTGCCTTTGTATTTTTCTGACAAACTGGTTCATTGGTCTAGATGGCTTTTAGGTCTGTGAAGCTCCTCATATAGTTCATTTTGATCCTTATATTTTGCATAGTTGAGAAATTTTACACTTTTTAAAGGTAGTAAGAGTCTTTTTTTTTTCTTCTGTCTTGTCTTGCTTTTATGTGAAGATATGCTAGAGCCTTATTATGGTGGAATCCGAGCTTGATTTACTTTTTTTTTTCATTTTTCTTTTAAATTAGATATTTACTTTAACTACATATTAAATGTTCTCCCCTTTCCTGGTTTCCCCTCCAAAAACCCCCTATCCCTAGACATATACATAAAACCAGATACATTGAAACTAATAGAAGACAAAGTGGGGAAGAACCTTGAGCACATGAGCACAGGGAGAAATTTCCTGAAAATAACACCAAGAGCCTATGCTCTAAGATCAAGAATCGACAAATGGTGGATTTCTGAGTTCGAGGCCAGCCTGGTATACAGAGTGAGTTCCAGGACAGCCAGAGCTACACAGAGAAACCATATCTCAAAAACAAAACAAAACAAATGAAAAGAAAACAAAAAACAAAACAAAACAAAACAAAACACAAATAAACAAAAAAGAAAGACAAATAGGACCTCATAAAATTGCAAAGATTCTGTAAGGCAAAGGACACTGTCAATAAGAACAAAAGACAATGAACAGATTGGGAAAAGATCTTTACCAATCCTACATCTGATAGAGGGTTAATATCCAATATATACAAAAAACTCAAGAAGTTAGACTCCAGAGAAACAAATTCCCTATTTTAAAAATGTGGTACATCTGGGCAATGGTGGCACATGCCTTTAATCCCAGCACTCGGGAGTCAGAGGGAGGCAGATTTCTGAGTTCGAGGCCAGCCTGGTCTACAAAGTGAGTTCCAGGACAGCCAGGGCTATACAGAGAAACCCTGTCTCGAAAAATCAAAAACAAAAACAAAAAAAAAAAATGGGGTACAGAGCTAAACAAAGAATTCTCAACTGAGGGATATTGAATGGCTGAGAATCCCTTAAGGAAATGTTCAACATCCTTAGTCATCAGGGAAATGCAAATCAAAATAACCCTGAGAGTCCACCTCACATCGGTCAGAATGGCTAAGATCAAAAACACAGCTAACAGCACATACTAGAGAGGTTGTGGAGAAAGAGGAACACTCCTCCATTGCTGGTGGGATTGCAAGCTGGTACAACCACTCTGGAAATGAGTTTGGTGGTTCCTCAGAAAATTGGACATAAGCCGGGCGTGGTGGCACATGCCTTTAGGCAGAGGCAGGTGGATTTCTGAGTTCGAGGCCAGCCTGGTCTACAAAGTGAGTTCCAGGACAGCCAGGGCTAGACAGAGAAACCCTGTCTTGAAAAATCAAAAACAAGAAAGAAAGAAAGAAAGAAAGAAAGAAAGAAAGAAAGAAAGAAAGAAAGAAAGAAAGAAAGAAAGAAAAGAGAGAGAGAAAGATTGGACATAGTACTACCTGAGGAGCCACTAATACCACTCCTGGGCATATACCCAGAAGATGCTCCAACATGTAATAAGGACACATGCTCCACTGTGTTCATTGCAGCTTTATTTATAATAGCCAGGAGCTGGAAAGAACTCAGATGTCGCTCAACAGAGGAATGATACAGAAAGCATCTTTAATGTTTTCCCGAAGTCATCCCTCAGCATCTAAGAATTCAATTGGTGTCTTGGATTATATTTTATTAGAACATTGGTTTGTTTTTAATTTATTTCTTTTTTTTAATCCTTTTTTTTTTCACAGTTCAGACTTTACCCCGTCTGCTCCCCATCCAATACCATCCAATAACCCTGTATCCAAGAGAATGTCCCCACACCCACTCTACCCCAAAAGGCCTCCCCATACCCTGGGCCTTAAGTCTCTAAAGGTCCATCTACTCTCACTGAGGCCAGACCAGGAAGTCCTCTGCTCTATATCTGTTTGTGGCCTCGTGTCAGCTGGTTGGAAGCTAAGTGACTGAGGAATCTCAGTGGTCCAGGTCAGTTGAGACTAGTGGTCTCCTTATGGAGCTGCCCTCCTCCTCATCTTCTTCCAGCTTTTCCCCAATTCAACCACAGGTGTCCCCAGCTTTTGTCCATTGGTTGGCTAGTATCTGTTGGGCTTCTCAGAGGGTAGCCATGCTAGGTTCCTGTCTATAAGCACACTACACCATCAGTAACAGTGCCAGGGACTCGGGCTTCCCCTTGAGCTAGATCCCAATTTGAACTGTCACTGGACCTCCTTTTCCTCAGGCTGTTCTCCATTTTTGTCCCTACAGTTTCTTCAGACAGGAACAACTCTGGGTCAGAACTTTTGACTGTGATATGTCAACCCCATCTCTCTAGTCGATGTCCTGTCCCTGCACTGGAGGTGGACTCTGCAAATTCCCCCTTCTCACTGTAGAACAGTTCATCCCTTTGAGTCTTGAGAGTCTAACACCTTCCAGGTCTCTGGTACATTCTAGATTGTCCCCATACCTCATGCATCCCATGGTTGCCTGTTTCCATTCTTTATGCTGGCCCTCTTCAGTCTTGCCCCCCCCCAACACCTGATAATATTTCCTCCTTCCACACATTTCCCCCTCCCACACAGATCCCTCCCTCTCTGCTCCCTGTCACTGCTTTCTTCTCCCTCCAAAGTGGGATAGAGGCATCCCCACAGTGCAGGAGAGAATCTTTGTCAGCTATTCATCTAATGCAAGTTTAAGATCTAGAGTATAAAACAGAAAACTTAAAAAAGAGAGAAAAAAATAATATATGAGTGTCCTATGTATTTGCATGGGATTCCTTAAAAGAAAAATACAAATAATTGAAACTACCTTCATAAACTATTTTAGTTTTTAAAAAGGAGAAGACTGGGAATACAGCTTAGTTGTACCTGCCTAGCATTCACAAGGCCTTGGATTGGAGCCCCAGCAATACATGGAACTGGGCATCAAGGTACATATCTATGTCAGCAGTCAGGAAGTAAAATTGAAAGCCATCTTTAGCTACATGGTGTTTGAGAGCAGATTGAGACCAGTATTATACATGGGCACACAAGAAAATAATACAACCCCATTAATAAGTATTGAAATTATGATAGCTACTTTTATTTACTATTTATCATATGTAGATACCACTTTCTTTTTTCACTACATGTATTATAATTTTATCTTTAAAAATTTTAAACTTATCATTTAAATGGTGTGTTAAATATGAAGAGTGATTGTCCTTTGGCATTTTTTTTCAACTTTTATTAGATATTTTCTTCATTTACATTTCAAGTGTTATCCAGAAAGTTCCCTATATCCTCCCCCCTCCCGGCCCTGCTACCCTACCCACCCGCTCCCACCCCCTGGCCCCGGCGTTCCCCTGTATTGGGGCATATAAAGTCTGCATAACCAAGGGGCCTCTCTTNTAAAGGCAGCAAGGGAAAAAGGTCAAGTAACATATAAGGGCAGGCCTATCAGAATTACTCCAGACTTCTCACCAGAGACTATGAAAGCCAGAAGATCATGGACAGAGATTATACAGACGCTGAGAGAACACAAATGCCAGCCCAGACTACTATACCCAGCAAAACTCTCATTTACCATAGATGGAGAAACCAAAGAATTCCACGACAAATTCAAATTCACACAATATCTCTCCACAAGTCCTTTGGCATTTTTTTTTTACACAGTTCACTGACTAAACTATACTCTGGAGTAATTCTACTGTGTCAGGACTGTTTTGTTTTTTTCTTTTTCTTTTTTTTTTTTTTTTTTTTTTTTTGTATAATCAGTGAAGTCACTGATCAGCCATGATCAAATAGGTTTCTATTAAAAGCATTAAGGTGGCAAGCTTCTCAACCTCAAGGGAACATCTTGCATTGATATTTCTACATGCCTTTAATATTCAGGGGTATATTTTTAACTCTATCTTAGCTGTAACTTCCAGCCCAGTAAGATGAATGTTTATGGTCTTTCTGATTCTTCTTTTGACCTGTTCATGAAGGTAAGTGTATAAACTATACTTTCTTGTTGGGCAAATTTGTTTTGGAGACGTTCAAAGCCCCTTTTGAACTCTCATGCCCCAGAGGTGTTTTTGAGGGTAGGGGGTTGTTGTTGTTATTGCTACTGCTGCTGGTGGTGATGGTTCCTCCTCCTCCTCCTCGTCCTCCTCATCCTCCTCGTCCTCCTCATCCTCCTCGTCCTCCTCATCCTCCTCGTCCTCCTCCTCCTCCTCCTCCTCCTCCTCCTCCTCCTCCTCCTCCTCCTCTTCTTCTTCTTCTTCTTCTTCTTCTTCTTCTTCTTCTTCTTCTTCTTCTTCTTCTTCTTCTTCTTCTTCTCTCCCTCCTCCTCCTCCCTCTTCTTCTTTCTTGTCCTCCTCTTTCTTTTATAACTTTGGTTTGCTTCCTGCTAACATAATCTACTAAGTACTTGGCAAAGACTGGTTGAAGATAAGCAATCATCACTGAGTTTCATTTATACAATGAGTAGGCTTTTAATGTAAAGTTTCTGTTAGTCCACTCTCAAGTTGTGAAATTTCTACTCCACAAGATTTTGGAGCCATCAAAGCAAATATTGTTCTTTCTAGCTGATTCTAAAGTATGTCATTAGTATTTACCTCTTGTGGTTATAAGTCCTTGATGTTCAAGACCATCTGTAGCACTGGTAAAAACAGTGTAGGGCAGATCAAGTTAAAGCTTGTTGTCCTTAGAAATATAAAACCATTTTGAATAATCATTTATTGGATTATTGGAAGACTGATTAATTTCTAGTGTTTAAGAGTATTTATTTTGATAGTTTTTATATTGAAAAAATTATTGATCATTCTTAGAAGGGTGAACAAAATAGCCATGGAAGGATTTACAGAGACAAAGATTGCAGCAGAGACTGAAGGAATGACCATCCAGAGACTTCCCCACCTGGGAATCCATCCCATAAACAACCAACAAATCCAGACACTATTTTGGATGCCAACAAGAGCTAGCTGACAGGAACTTGATAAAACTGTCTCCTGAGAGGGCTCTTCTATTGCCTGACAAATACAGAAGTGGATGCTCACAGCCATCCATTGGACAAAGCACAGGGTCTCCAATGAAGGAGCTAGAGAAAGTACCCAAGGAGCTGAAGTGAATTGCAGTCCCCTAGGAGGTACATCTATATGAACTAACCAGTACCCCCAGAGTTCCCTGGGACTAAACTGCCAATCAAAAAAAAACAAAAAACAAACAAAAAAAAAAAACCACATGGTTGGGACTCATAGCTCTAGCTGCATATGTATCAGAGAATGGCCTACTCAGTCATCAATGGGAGGAGAGGCCCTTGGTCCTGTGAAGGTTCTATGCCCCAGTATAGGGGAGTGCCAAAGTGGGTTGGGGAGTGAGGACATGGGAGGGGATAGGGGATTTTTGGAGGGGAAACCAGAAAAGAGGATAACATTTGAAATGTAAAGAAAGAAAACATCTGTCCTATGCAATAGTGTCTGAGTTTAGTGACTGATTATGGGATGGATCCCAGGTGGGTTAGTCTCTGTATGGTCCATCCTTTCATCTTAGCTCTAAACTTTGTCTCTGTAACTCCTTTCATGGGTATTTTGTTTCCGATTCAAAGGAGGAATGAAGTATCCACACGCTGGTCTTCCTTCTTGAATTTCTTGTATTTTGCAGATTGTATCTTGGGTATTCTAAGTTTCTGGGCTAATATCCATTTATCAGTGAGCACATATCCAATGACTTCTTTTGTGATTGGGTTACCTCAGTGTACTGGCTAGTTTTTGTGTCAACTTGACACAGCTGGGTTATCACAGAGAAAGGAGCTTCAGTTGGGGAAATGCCTCCATGAGATCTAGCTGTGAGGCATTTTCTCAATTAGTGATCAAGGGCTCCTTGTGGGTGGGAACATCTCTGGGCTGGCAGTCTTGGGTTCTATAAGAGAGCAGGCTGAGCAAGCCAGGGGAAGCAAGCCAGTAAGGAACATCCCTCCATGGCTTCTGCATCAACTCCTGCTTCCTGACCTGCTTGAGTTCCAGTTCTGACTTCCTTGGTGATGAAGAGCAGTATGGAAGTGTAAGCCAAATAAACCCTTTCCTCCCCAACTTGCTTCTTGGTCATGATGTTTGTGCAGGAATAGAAACCCTGACTAAGACACTCTGTAAGGATTATGTCATCCAGATTCATCCATTTGCCCAAGAATTTTTTAATAAATTCATTTTTTTAATAGCAGAATAGTATTCCATTGTGTAAATATACCACATTTTCTGTATCCATTCCTCTGTTGAGGGACATCAGAAGTGGATGCTCACAGTCATCCATAAGAAGGAGCATGGGGCCCACATTGGAGAAGCTAGAGACAGAACCCCAGGAGCTGATGGGGTCTGCAACCCTAGAAGAGGAACAACAATATCAACTAACCAGAACCCCCAGAACTCGTGTCTCTAGCTCCATATGTAGCAAACGATGGACTAGTCGCCCATCATTGGAAGGAAAGGCCTCTTGGTACTACAATCTTTATATGCCCCAATACAGGGGAAGGCCAGGGCCAAGAAGTGGGAGTGGGTGGACAGGGGAGCAGGATGGGGGGGAGGGGGAGGGAGGAGGGGGGGTGGGGACTTTCAGGATAGCATTTGAAATGTAAATTAAGAAAATATCTAATAAAAAAGAAAGAAAACATCTAATTAAAAAGGAAACCTACAAAAAAGAAATAAAGTTTTAAAAATTAAAGAAAAAGAAAACATAATCATGCAGTTACTAAATTATTTATTATTGGCTTTCAATGTGGATCTGAGCTATAGAATGTCTGTTATTGACTGTCCTATTATTCTTTCATCTTGCAGGAATTGCAATGAGTCTGATTTTTGCTATAACTTCTACCTGTCAAGTAATTCTGTCACAGTTTCAGACATGCTGTCAGAATACACACAAAATAGGATGACTTTACAACAATGCATGCTTTTTTTTAAATCTTAAGTCCCACAGGAACAAGAAATGAGGCAAAGTTTAGTTCTTTTGTAATCTATCTATTAGCTACCAATGATCTATCTGCATGTCTCTCTATCGTTGCTCACTAAACTATCTATTATATATTAAAGTATCTCTGTTAGTGCTACAGTTTGTCTACATTTATGTTTGTGTACTCCCCACGACTTTAGGAGCTAAAATTTAATCCCCACTATGAGGTATTAAGGAGATTGAAACCAAATTTGACTCTGACTTTGAGAAGTGGGACCTTTCAGGCATAATGAAAATTACATAAAGTCAATATACTATATCCCTGTGATTGGCTCCTGCTGATATAACAAGCAGAAGGCACACAAATTCATGTGCATTCCGTGTTCCCTGCCACACAAGTCCCTATACCAACATGGAACTCTTGTATCAAGAAGCACATAGCTAAATGTGATCTCTTTTTCTTGGACCAGAAATTACTCAAAATACATCTTATTTCCTTAAAAGTTATGTGCCACATTGTCATTTCAACACAAAACAGATTAATGCTGTGAGTATGGGTAACAGATTTGGGATTCTAACATTATGGACTTAAATCTTTTCATAATGGACATTGTAAGAAAGTGTTTTTTAATTAAGAAAGGGTTTTTTAATTAAACTACAGAAATATATATTTTTTTTTCCTTAGAGAAAGAATTATCTGTCTTCAAAAGTGAATTATTCGACAAACATTAAGATCATCTGGAACAAAATGATTTCTTTTCTCTGGTTATAAGACATGAAGAAATAAAAGAAATCCATAGAAAATCGTTTCCAATATCACAGGGAAGAAATCTAGAACCTATATATCATATGTACTCATTAGACATCTGTAGAATAAAGTCTCTAATTAGTTCTATCCTGAAAATATTTACTAGTAAGAGTAATATGTTTTACATTTCTTGAATATGCACAAAATTCTTGAGTAAAATCCTAAAATTAAATCCTTAAGTTGACATTGTCTACAGTAGCATGGTAAATCAAAATTATAAAAACTAGATTGACTTTGATCATAAATTGAAATTGCAAACCTATATGCTGGCTTCTCAAAGGCGCTCAGAGGTCTTGTCTTTGGCACTTTTCTCACCTCAGCTCTGTAAGAAGCAGTGGTATATTTGATCAAGAGAGTAATATTAGTTTAAATCACAACTACAAAGCTATGTTCTTATCAATTTATTTTCTGATGTTCATACAAAAGTAGAGAATTAAAGAGAACTTGTGTTCTCTGTAGCAAAGAGTCTAATATTTCATCAATTCTCTATCCTGTTTCCTCCATGCCTAGTGACCTCAGTTTGAAAAGAATCCTATAAAAACATTTTTACTTCAGAAGTGGAAGTGGACAGAATTAGCCTCCTTTCTGCCTTTTCTGAGAATTTCAGGACAGAATCCACTAAACAAAAGGGGCCTACCCCATTCATTCACTGCAATTCTGTTCCATAACTTTGAACTCACTTCTTAAATTAAATGTCAAACATCTCTTGGTCCTGTATTGTCTTTCAAATAAAAGACAGGACCTGGGTTCAGGATCTTATATGTATGAACATCTGCTCTTAGCGAAATTTTGTATAATTCAAGCACAAAATGGATTCTTAAATATTAAATAGCTACAGAGGGCAGTGCTTCTCTGTCTTGCATTTTCTTGGGTTATATATTCTGCCTCATTTTTTTTTAAAACAAATAGAAAATACTATAATGTTACTTGTATAATTTAGCATTAACAGAGAGTAACAGCATTCTTTGTATATCTGCACAGTTTTATGAACAAGAATATTATGCTGTGTTCAGATACAAATTACTTCTCATATTTCTGTTCTACTGTCTTTACTTTGCTTCTTTAAATTTTATGTAATTTTCTTTGTTTCTTACTTTGTTCTCTCATTGAAATTGATTTATTTTGTGAGTTCTGACAACCGCACTTACCTCTGTGAATCATTTATGTTTCCATTAATGCCAGTTGAAGTTTATACTGTTCTTCTCCACTAGTTTTTTGTTGTTGTTGTTGTTGTTGTTGTTGTTTGTTTTTGTTTTGTTTTTACTATAAATGTTTAAATTGCTTTAACTCTCATTGATATTTCTGATTTTTCCCTTGGGAATGGCTTTGCCGGATTACTTGAACTGTTTAAACTTTGTAACTGAAAATGTTATTTATTCACAATTTCTTTATTCTTCACAAACCAGATATCTTGAACATTCATTCATACTTGCAATTACTTTTGAATTAGCTAGTTCTTGTTTAAAAGCTATAGCAATCGCTTTCAGTGCTAGGCACACAACACTAAGCAACCATTGTTCTTCCTTCACAAGCTTTTCCTAATCTGTAGATTGGTTTCTTTGCCTTTTACCTTTGATATAACTGTAACTACAAGCTAAACTTTGAACTGTGGGTATTTTTTCATGATAAATAAATAATTTTAAAAAGACAAGAAAGGGGAAGATTTTTGTCTAGTCATTGTTTGAGGTTGATATTTGTATATATTCCCAAGGGTGAGGGAACCACACCAACCTCATGCTTATTCTACTTAAACAGATAATAAGACATGTAATAAGGTTATGTTCCTTGCAGTTCTGAATATAATATATACTTTTAATATTCTAGCTTTACCACAGGACTCAAATAATAAATCATCTAAACTATTAAATGAAAATGTATGGGCTTAGTTAACTATGATATATATTACATAAAGTTGATGTGATAATTGTCCTCATTTTTCATATGAAAAAATTGGGTTTCATTTTACAAATTTTGTTGTGGTTAAACCAGATACTAATAGAATTCTTTCCTTTTACACCTATATTCTTTTGATGTGTCATGCCTATTTTTATGTACCACATTTTAAAGCCGAACCAAAACACACTTCAATAATCAGTTTTCTATCTCTAACCAAGTTGTTTTTTTAACTCAATAGATATTTCTATTATGTTATTCAACTTCTGTCTCTTTATTCTTAAAATGCCCCAAAGTATCCCATAGAAAATTCTGAAAATGGATATTAGTTTTAAAGTTCCCATTTATTAAAGCATTATTTATAACTTGCAAAGAATTTGAGGGGAAGAAACAAACAGAACTAAGTGTGCTTCCTTTTCAGTGTGACAGCCTTCTGTGTGCCAGTCACGACTGCAACAACAATGGCACTGTGGTGGTGACACTGCCATGTCTATGCCCACTTTAGCCTCTGCAATTTTTTTTCAAAACATCTCATTAGGTGGAAAGTATCGCTTGAATATTAACATAAAAACACATACTTAAAAGAGGCAGTCTTCAGTGGGCTTTCCTGAAGAGGAAAGCCCCTTTGGAATTTCTCTACCACTTTCTTTGACTATCTACATATTACTTTATATTTCAATTTTTTTCTCAGAGCCTTTATACTTTATCTTCTGTCTCAAGAGTAGGTTTAAATGACAGGCCTCATGGAATTTTTTTTTAAGTTCTAAAGAAGGAATGTTTTCCAAAGGAATGCAGTATTTACTTGGAAATAGAAACTCTCTGAAGGACACATCTTCCATGCGCAACTTCTTACTTCCCTTTCAGCATCCATGTGTACATTAAGTTAGTCATTTGAAAGAGTGAAGAATGACTTTGGGATTTTTTGACATTAAAGAAATGAAGAAACTTCATGAATGCTGTGTGGCATCACCATTAAGGATTAAAAGAAACCTCAAGCCAGCAGAGAGAATACAGACTTTAGCAGCGGGAACTTTCCCTGAGTCAGCCCTGGGGCGCCAAACCACCTAGTAGAAAAAAAAAAAAATATTCTGAGAGAAAAGAACCTTTCCTTTAGATGGAAAAAAAGATTTTCCAAAAAGCGAGCTCTCAGTAGAATAAAGATTGATTGAAAATGAAAAACTGACGAAGCCTCTGGATACAGTATATATCTTTTAGCTTTACTAAATTCCTGAATTTACACTAGAGTGACTCTAATATAAGAACATGCTGCTTTAGAATACTCATTCCCTTCATTAATGATGCTAAGGAGGTAGGAAACTAAAGTCTTTGTAGAGTACTGAGATAATTTGTGAGTAAAATATGAGCACAACTTTAAGAAAACATGAAAATAGCCTCTTTCAGTATCATACCTTTTGATTATATATCAAACATAGTGTTTGAGCAAGCAAAAGTATTCAAAACTATAGTTGCAGATATTGCAACTATAATAGTGCTACAGTATTTTAGAAGTGATTTGCCTTCACAATACCCAAATAACCAAAGTTTTCAAAATATACATGCTCAACCTAAAGCTTTAGAGCTGTTCCTCCTGGTTAAAGACTCCCTATCAACGCGTCTCCAAGTCAGCTTTACAGGCTCTGAAAAGAAGAATATTCACTCACAGAACTATTGTACAGCAGCTGCATCTTCTGCTGACATGATGCACAGAGGTGTGGATCCATGTGTTGACTTGCCTTCCTTTAGAATATGTCCCTTGTACATGGTCTCAATCATCCCTCCTGCTTATGTTAACACCCTTAAATGTCTATGTAAATCTTCTCAGACTGCCTTAGCAAAATAATAGAGGTTGAATGGATTAAACAACAGGAACTCATTTTCTTATAGTTCCAGAGGCTAGAGATCCAAGACTAAAATATAAAAGCACAATAAGGTTAGTTTCTGGGGCAATTTGCTTTTGGAGAGGATCTCTCTCTTTCTCTCTCTCTCTCTCTCTCTCTCTCTCTCTCTCTCTCTCTCTCTGTGTGTGTGTGTGTGTGTGTGTGTGTGTGTGTGTGTGTGTGTGTGTATACATGTGCATGGCACAGGAGTGTGGTTTTGTGGCTGTGCTTTTCTTCCCATCTTTAACTCTCTCTTTACTCTCTTTATGCTGTTTCCAGGATCCACCATTTTCTTCAAGTACCAATGAAAAAGTATCATTTATCCAAGGAGCTTCAGTAGAAACAGGTCATTATCTGCTTTGTTAATCTCTTTTAAGATTAGGTATTACTGAAATATGAGGCATTTGTAGTGGCCAGATTTATAGGAAGGATACAGTCTCTGACCGAGAACCTTTGTTCTATGTCCATTGGAAAGAATTAATGAAAGGACATTAGTTTCCTTACAATGATAATTTTAAAAATTAAAAGATGGAGAAAAGAACAGAGGACATACATGAGTTCACAGTTTCTTTGCAACACATTGTCTACCAACTCCTAATTCGCAGAAATACCTTTTGTGAATGTACAAAGATAATCTATCTGTATGTCTTGAAAAATCCATTTTTCTGAGAACTTGCATTAATTTTTCTTCCTCTATGGCCCCTATAGTAGTTTCCCTCTGGTACATGAACATGAGGATGCCACCCCATTTCTTTCTCATTGTACCCTGCTCATGTGTGAAGTCACTGAGCCTCTGGCCAGCTCATCAAGCCTCTAGATTCACAGAAAACTGCTTAGCATTTAATTTTCACATTATTTTCACCTTGCATGAAACTCTGGACCCATAGCAGTCATATTGTCTTTTTATTTATCTCCATTAAAGTTACATTCACCACCAATTGCTTTATAGATACATTTCATGAATAGTGCTTGGTGAGCAGAAAATTTCTACAATATTTGATGCTATTAATTAAAAATCACATTAATCATGACATCTTACTTTACATTCCCATATTCTGCCTCTGGATAATCACATCAGTCTCTTTGGTGGAACACTTTCTTCCTGTACCTAAGAAGAATATAAAAATTTTCCTAAGCTGTCTTCTACTTGGCATCAGAACACTTATCTAATACTGATTACAGTTCCCATTCCTATCAACGCTTGCTCTTCATCATGAATAATTCTACATAATTCACACTCACCATTTATACATCTGCAAAGTCTGGATACTGAAGAAACACTAAACTATGAAATCGGCCACTTACCTGCTCTTCACTATACCTTCCATAACAATATGCTGTTTACAGAGCTGCAGAAATACCTCAGCAGTTAAAAGTGCTTCTTGTTACCAGAGGACCCATGTCAGACAACTCACAGTCCAAGCTCTAGAAGATTTGATCATTTTTTGGCCTCTTTGGAAGCACAGACACACACATGTGCGCGCGCGCATGCACACACACACACACACACACACACACACACAAAACCCTCTCAGTGCACATTCACAGGAATCATAACCTACTCTATCTATAGATCACAGAATCCAGGTTCTTTTTTAAAAAATCTTTTTTTATTAGATATTTTCTTTATTTACATTTCAAATGCTATCCCAAAAGTACCCTATACCCTACCCCTGCCCTGCTCCCCTACCCACCCACTCCCACTTCTTGGCCGTGGCGTTCCCCTGTACTGGGGCATATAGAGTTTGCAAGACCAAGGGACCTTTCTTCCCAATGATGGCCAACTAGGCCATCTTCTGCTACATATGCAGCTAGAGACATGAGCTCTGGGGGTACTGGTTAGTTCATATTTTTGTTCCACCTATAGGGTTGTAGACCCCTTCAGCTCCTTGGGTACTTTCTCTAGCTCCTTCATTGGAGGCCCTGTGTTCCATCCTATAGATGACTGTGAGCATCCACTTATGTATGTATAGCCTCACTCGAGATAGCTATATCAGAGTCCTTTCTGCAAAATCTTGCTGGCATATGCAATAGTGTCTGGGTTTGGTGGTTGATTATGGGATGGATCCCCAGGTGGGGTAGTCTCTGGATGGTCTATCCTTTCGTCTTTGCTCCAAACTTGGTCTCTGTAACTCCTTCCATGGGTGTTTTGTTCCCTATTCTAAGGAGGAATGAAGTATCCACACTTTGGTCTTCGTTCTTCTTGATTTTCTTGTGTTTTGCAAATTGTATCTTGGGTATTCTAAGTTTCTGGGCTAATATCCACTTATCAGTGAGTGCATATCAAGTGACTTCTTTGGTGATTGATTTGCCCCACTAAGGATGATATCCTCCAAATATATCCATTTGCCCAAGAATTTCATAAATTCATTGTTTCTAATAGCTGAGTAGTACTCCATTGTGTAAATGTACCACATTTTCTGTATCCATTCCTCTGTTGAGGGACATCTGGGTATTCTTTCGGCTTTTTTACCAATCCTAAATCTGATAGGGGAGTAATATCCAATATATACAAAGAGCTCATGAAGCTGGACTCCAGAAATTCAAATAACACCATTTAAAAAATGGGTTACAAAGCTAAACAAAGAATTCTCAAGTGAGGAATACAGAATGGCTGAGAAACACCTGAAAAAATGTTCAATATTCTTAATCATCAGGGAAATGCAAAACTTATAGGAAAAAGAAAATATATATATAGGAAATATATATATTATATAATTTATTATAATTATTATTATTATTATTATTATGTTATATATTTTTTCTATATATACAGGAAATATATATAATTTCCTAACCTTATTTTTTCAATCAGTTGGTAAGGTATACCCTATGCTTTAGCAAAATGGAAGAGAAAGATCTTTTCATTGTTTCTCTGCCTTCTCAATTGTTTAAAATTTTTACTTGTATTCAATTCCTAGTTCAATAAACTTCTCACTTTTGAAGCCTGATCCATAGTCCTTCACAGGGCTGCCTTCTTCCTCTCCTGTTTGAAGTTCTGGGGGGTTTTTTGTGTGTGTGTGTGTGGTTTTTTTGAGACAGGGTTTTTCTGTTTAGCCCTGGCTGTCCTGGAACTCACTTTGTAGACCAGGCTAGCCTCGAACTCAGAAATCCACCTGCCTCTGCCTCCTGAGTGGCATGTGCCTCCTAGGCTACTATCGGGTCAATGTTTACCCTCCTCTGTTTTGGAGTTCCTCTGAGCTTCAATGCCCTGGCTGTGTCTGTTGTATGAATGAACACATTGCATGTCACTAGTGTTTTGAAAACATTGCATTTGTGAAAACCCACTTTCTAGCTCTAATATTCAATAACTACCTAATTTTGTGTGACTTCAGATTATTCTTTCCTAAAAACTTCCAATAGTATAGAGTCTGTCCTGCAAACACAAGCTTGAGGATCATCATAAATGAGAGTTTTCATGGGGCTCATGCACACAGTTTCCTCAGATACCAGTCCTTTATTTTTAACCTTCTCTTCTTCTAATAACACCCTGTTTCTTACTTACCAAGTTCAAACTTTTCCCCTTGACTATTTCTAGAATCCTTATTCTTAATTAGCTTACTCATAACTGCCTGTTGCCCTGTTGTCCCTAATTTTAGTTATATACTTACTCCTACTGTGTTTATCTGCAAAACTCAGATGATGCTGCGTGGTCTGTGTTGACTTTCTCACAAGGAGTTAGAAAAGACTATGATCCTGATGAACAAAATTTGAGTGAACCCAATAACGATAGGATTTTGTTCCATCATAAATTAGCTTTTGGAACAGAATAATTTTGAGAGCAGAGAGCAATATCCATGCCAACTATTCACCACAAACTCGAAATAGTTTGTTTTTACCTGGCTTGGTGACAACCTGTCTTAAGGCCCTTAGCGTGTACCTGGAAGCATGGTAAGTTTTGGTCCTTGTTTGGTGATTGATGACCCATGAGTGGATTTAGTTAAGAACTACTGTCAAAAGTGTAGATTTTCAAACAGGGTCCTGAAAACTTTCCTTTTCAAAGAAGCAACTAAAGCAAACCAGATGACAAGGATTTCAAATGCTACAATGTTCTGGTTGTCAGATTTAAATAGAGATTTCCTGTACAATAAGAGGCTAGCTGCTGCCAGTTTCACATTTTGTTCTTTCGTATCGGGTCGAAGCATACTGTGCCAAAGCTGACAGGTCGACAGTGCTCCATGCTATGTGGGCACAGGGAACATTTTGTTTTGCCTTGTGTTTCTAAGTTTCTCAGGGTAGCAGCCCTATGCACAGCGAAAACTGCTGGCATTAATTATCAGGAAAGATTCTTCCATTTTCTGGGTACCCACACTGGGATCTGGTTTAGTCCTACAGTGCCTACAAAATGATGATATATTGAGATGAAAAATCTATCACCAATATGGACAGAGGTACTGAGGGAGTTGGCCACTCTGACCATAGGAGATGTGTCTAATTCAGAATCTTAGCCATGAACACAATGACGGTGACAGAGGACCTTAGGGCACATAAGGGAGTCAGAAAGCATATTAATCCACCTTCGGCAAGGCTGCCAATTTAAAAGAATGATTAGCTTTCCTTTCCACTTGATTCCACCTGGCACGGGTTTTATGCCACTCCAAATTCTAGCAGGCTTCATGCTTATGGCTTCCATTAAGTAGCATTTACAATTCACAAAAACTTTCTTCATGAAGTTCTTTTGAGACCATAGACCTTTCAGATGGAAAAAGAGAAAAGGAAAGGAGACACAAATAAAGGGAACTATGAAAAAATAATAAACTATAATAGGTAAAAGCAGATCGATTCAAAAGGTACTTTAAAAGTACCTTTTAAAAAATACTGGAGGGCTGGAGAGATGGCTCAGCCTTTAAAGGCTAGGCTCACAACCAAAAATATAAAAAATACTGGATTAATACTAATCCTCTTTGTTTTAAATAAGGCATTCTACACTGTGTTGAGGTGATACTATTTATTATTTAATGACCCCTAAAAGCCTCTGAAAACACAAATGTACCCATCCTCATTTCTGAACCATATAGCTCAACCAACAGTATGAGGACAGCAGTCTCAGGATATAAAGGCCCTGAAAGTCTAGGAACCCAACCCTTCCTCAGGACTTCAGAAGAATCAAGATATTGTAGATTATAGAAATATAGACTCTAATTAGTACCTTCTTACCTTGTTTTAGAAAAAAAAAAAAAAAAAAAAAACAGGTGTATGTTATTTGCTTTGGGAATCCTGTACTTTTAAAGAAGAATTTATTTAGCAAATGGCTGATTGGTTTGGCATTGTGCTTTCCTTCATTGACAATATCCAGACAAGGTTTTTCTTCACCTGATCTGGCTTGCATTTCACACCTTCTTGGACAGATTCTGTTCTTCTTTTTCAACCCACATAACTGGGCACAGTATGATTCTTGAATAAAAGACAAATGATTCTGGAAAAAAAACAAAGGACAATATCGGTCATTGCCAGCTCTGGTAGGGATCTATCAGAGGATTAGTAAGTGACATCATAAGCACTAAGTAGAACCACTTTTTTTTTTTTTTTGGTTTTTTTCGAGACAGGGTTTCTCTGTGTAGCCCTGGCTTCCTGGAACTCACTTTGTAGACCAGGCTGGCCTCAAACTCAGAAATCTACCTGCCTCTGCCTCCCGTAGAACCGCTTCTTAATATGCTAGGCCTCAGACAAGACAGGCAATAGAAAGGAGCCAGCAAGAGGGAAAAACATCAACCATGGGTAGTATAGGTAGTGTTTTATTATTTTGTAATTAGTAAGATGATGAGTTTGATCCTATTCTATGACAATACATAATACTAAAATTCCTCAAAGTGACACAGCATAGTAGAATCTCAAGTCTTTCTGAACCACACTCTAACACTTGTAATGTCCTGCTTGAAAAGTCTAATGAAAAGATGCTCCTGACCCAAGTCAGTCATACTCATATTAGAATCAGACTTGGTGTTATTGATCATTCATTCTCTGAAATGAAGTTAATACAAATAAATAATAGATTCTTTCTTCAAAAGCTATTATTAGGGGTTACTGAGATGATTCAACAGGTTAAAAACTGTAGTGTCAACTGTGATGGCCTGAGTTTAATTTTAAGAAGTCAGATAGGAGAAGGAGGAACTGACTTCTAAAACTTTTACTCTGACTCCTCTACTTGTTTGTAGCTCTACACACATGTGCCCATGTACACACACACACACACACACACACACTGCACATTAGTTAAATAAATGTTTAAAAAAATAAGAATTATTTTTACAAAAGAACTAGCTACTCTCAGTTTCTGTGCAAAGTTTTGCTATGCAAAACATGTGTTAACCAGAAAGAAAACTGATCAAGACTAATTGTTCCCAGGACAAATTTTAACCTGTGAGTATGTAGATGAATTGTTATAAAATTTTCAGAATTTACTCATGTACAGAAATTGTATGCCACCACTTTAAATCAAGAGTCAGAACAGCATAAGATGAAGATATAGCCAATAATTCTACAAATCATCACAATGGCACCAATAAGTAGTCATTGATTTTCTTCAGTAGACTGTGTAGAGAGTTAAATGGTGTTTTTTTTTCAAATAAGCTATTTTTATTATTTTCCTTTTATTAATAATTTCATTTGTTTACATTTCAAATGATATCCCACTTCCTGGTTACCCCTCCACCCACCACCATCCCACATCCACCCTTTACCTCCCCTTTGCCTGTGTGAGAGTGCTACTTTGATGGCATTCCTGCAACTGAATCTTGTGATTCAAATGTGAACGCTAATTTTTAAAAATTAGGATAATCCTTTTGCTTGAAAATACTCATAAAACGTTGCATTCAAAAATCTCCTGTCTTGGACCAAGGAGATGGCTCAGGAGGAGCAAAGGTACTTGTCCCCAAGCCTAATACCTGAGTGTGATCTCTTAGTCCTAGAAGGTAGAAGAAAAGGTCTCACTGCTGCAACTTTTCCTTTGACCCCTACATAGGAATTGTGCATCCCCTACCTACATAAATAAATAAATGTAATCTTTTAAGTCTCTTGTATTGGACTGAGGTGAACCTTAGTGTTATGATACCTGAAGAGCATGAAGAAGGCCCAGCATTCAAACACAAGCACTAAAAATTAACAAACCCGTCTCCATTTAATCCTTATTTTTAACATCCCATGCATCATAAAAAATAAAATAAACACTGGTTATTGATATACTGACATGCAATCTAGAGTCAGCTGGGAAGTATGACCCTTTAACACATTCAGGTCACAGCCATTGTTGAGGAAAGTCTGAATGGAAACTAAAGTAGAAATCACTGCTTACTTGCTGGTCTGCTCCTGCTCCTGCGTCAGACATCTTAAATGAACTAGGAAAGAACACACTTTGTGCCATAGTCTATTCAAGAGGGGAAGGAGTCTTTCTCACAAAGCCTTAATCCATGTTAGCTATGGAAAGAAATATGAACAGTTGTCTTATTGTTCAGTGGTGACACATCTGTATTCTCTCACCTGTCTTTGGTGTGGAGAACATTGAATATGGGGATTTGCCTGCAGTTTGGCAGGAAAAGCAAGCAAAGTAGTCTCGTTACCACTGCTGAGCCAGCATAGCTGATGGACCTCCAGAGTTTCAGTGAGAAGTTGGAAAACAGCTTTAAATCTCATACATTCTTCAAAAAGGACAAAAGACTGAAATGCCTCTACCCTGGTTTTATGATCTGCAGGATAACAAGTGTAATTGCTCCTTTTCAAAACAAAAATCAACCTATTGCAGAAAATCAAATCTAATTAAGAAATGTATAGCAACCACATTATACTAAATATATTTGCTTCATTCCTGGGCTTTAACTGCACAAACTCTAACCACAGTTTCCAGAGCGACCACTGATGCTTCCTAAGAATGTTCCCACAGCAATCCATCTAACTAGTGGATACAATGTCTGCTAGAAAGAAAGAAAGAAAGAAAGAAAGAAAGAAAGAAAGAAAGAAAGAAAGAAAGAAGATATATTCAAGTGAGCAAGTATATTCAGTGAGCAAGATGTGGGGAAAATAAATGGAATGAGAACGCTTTTTCATTTAGGACTTTTGCAAAACCTTATCTTCTTAAAACTTCTCTGATTCCTCCATGCCTTGTATTTCCTAACATGAATTTTTAAATTACCTAATAACATAAAATGGAAAATTCTCCAGAAAAAAAATGATAAAAATAATTCAAGGTAAAAATGTCTTCTAGCTGAAGATGAAGAGAAACTGGACTTATCAGGAAATATAAACTCTATCAAAATGTCCCCAAGTTCACATTGAGTAGCCTATCAGTGAATTATCTTCATATTTTAAAAAGGATAATTGAGTAAAATCTCAGTTGTAAAACAGTACATAACACAAGATTGATTCATTATTTTATCTTAAGTATTTCTTGATGAAGATTTCAGCTGATGATGTAGCAGAGCTATCTGTTTCAAGATCTCTCTGCAAGAGCATTTGTACAATCAGTGGATGCTGTAACTGCAGACAACACAAAACACTGCATACATTATGATTTTCCTGTAAATATATGACCATGGTAAAATTGACCTATAAATTAGGGTTAGTGGGAGAGCAATAATCAAAAGAAAATATACCTGTAAAAACATATTTTAGTAAAATTTAGTAAAAGTATATACAAGTGACTGGATTATTGTAGTGTACAATTATCACTGTCCTGATAATGGTTTGATATGACACAATGTCTACCTGATGAGAATGTGGTGCATTATGTAGACTTTATAACAAAGGTGTATATGATGGGAAAATTACTTAAACATAACATCACATCACAATGCTGTAACAGTTGATATGAAACCAAGCAGGTTACTTACTGTTAAGAAAGTGAGCTATGTCCAGTGTAAATGCACTGCACAAAGGGGTGAGTGATGCTCAGGTAGAATGAAATAAGAGATAGTGAGGTGTCATGCTCACCACATTATGTGAGATATTATATATATATATATATATATATATATATATATATATATATATATATATATATATATATATATTTCCCATAGTCTTCAGAGCACTTGATTTCCTGGAAGCTGGGAGGGGTGAAATTGCAGATACCCAGTGACCCCTGTAACTGATGTACGCACCTTCAGAAGGTAGAACTTGAACGTCACTGTAATGCTGCAAAGATGGCCCAGGTGTGATGCTCCTCACTTGACCAGCAAGAAAGACACGCCACCACCAGGATCTTCTCAAACAGCCTTTACTCAGGAGCGCCTTGATTGTAGATGCCCAGGACCATATATACCCTCCCAGGGAAGGGGAGGGTGTAGTAGTGATTGCGGATTGATGCAGCAGACTACACCTCATTAGCAAACATATAGCCCTTTCTGTAGGGGCCATCACTTGAAGAGAGCGACGCATGCGCATTAGGCCTTTTCATTCTGCCTGCCTGCTGCCATGCTCATAATAGTAATGGATTTTGGAAATGCAAGCTTCAAATAATCCCTTCCTCCTGTAATTGGCCTAAATGATATGTTATTACAGTAAAGGAAAGGAACTAATTCAGTTGTCACTTTACATTTTTATTGCCTATTATTTTCATTTTTCAAATGTAAAGGAGCAGTGACATTTTCACTTTTCCAAGCAAATCAAAAGTCTGAGATAAAGCTGCAGCAGAACATCCAATATTTTATTATCTTTAATAATTAATTATTATTTTTAACATCCAATATCTATTGAGTAATTAGTCTTTGTTCAGTGCTTTGCTATAAATTGTGTTCTCAATTTATAGATGGAGCAGCTAAAATTCAGAAAAAAATCACCTAACTTGTTTAAAACCAGACAATAAGTGGCCCAGCTAGAACATGGGCATTCTGGTTCACTCCAAACAAGTTCTTAACAATGACAACTACTCAAAAATGGGATTTAGTATAGGAAGGTCTGAGGAAGAAATATACTTTATCTCTAGAGTCATAGAATATGAGAATGAAAAGTATGCAGCCTAGAAGTCAGTTATAGCTTGACCAGTCAATAGGATGTGTCCAGATCTTGAAGGCAGCTATTGTTGAAGGGTTGCTACTTGCTTACTGACAACCATCTTCTGACCACAGCTAAAGATTTCCAAGTTTTTAGAAAAATCAAAAGCCTCTGATGTGACAAGCAACATGGAATGGATTAGTAGTTCATGCCAGTCAACATTTAAACATGTAGTGATAATGCTGGAACAATACAGTCAAGCAGTTTGAATTATCAGCACTATTTCTGAGCACAATCACAAAACATCTTTTACATGAGAACCACATTGTGCGTCCTTCTGATGGATTAGTAACTTGACTCCTAAAGTCTAAATCAGGTGGGAAACTACCTTATCTTCCATCACTTGAAACATATCTATAAAAGAGGAAATCTATATGAGAACTTACCAAACTTTATAATTAATGTAAATATATATGTTTGATATAGTTATTATCTTCAGTCAAAAATGTAGTCATAGAACTTGCTTAGTCAAGCCCTAAAATGTCATCTCACAGGAGAAGCCTATTAATTCCACAGACTAACAAGCAAACAGGGTTAGGTAAGAATTCAAAGTACTATCTCAATGGCATGTAGCAGTCAGCTTAAAAAGTATATTTAGATTATAAGTACATGTCCTCTTTACTCTCCTCTCTCCAAACCCTTTCTGTTTATAACTCTTTTCTCATGCTTTTAAATTCTTTTTCATTAACTGTTGTACATACATGTGCACACACACAAACACACAGCACACACACACACACACACACACACACACACACACATACACACACACACACACACACACACACACACACACACCTAAATACATCAGGCCAATTCTTTTTAAAGAATAGAATCTATTCACATAGCATTTCTGTTGAACAATACTTAAAACAAAATCTTAAACAGTGTGCTAATCTAGCTAATCTTTTAAATGTTTCACATTGAATCATAATTCACTGAATTATTTTCTTTTAATATAAATCCTACTTTTAGAGTATATACATAACTATAATTACATTATGATTATTGGTCCCTTTTTGTGGTGCTCCATAGCCTCAGTAATAGTGTCAGGCCTTAGGATCTCCACTTGAACTGGATCTCACTGTCATTTTTTTTTTTTTGGAACTTTTTTTTCCTTTTTTTCTTTTGGTGGTTCATGCCTTTAATCTAAGCGGTAGGGAGGCAGAGGCGGGTTGAATTTTTTGTTGTTGTTGTTCAGGTTTGACCGCTTAGTTCAAAGCCAGCTTAGTCTACATGATGAGTTCCAGGCCAACTGGAGCTATATATACACGAGGCTATCTCAAAAAAACAAAACAAGAAATCAAAACCAACCAACCAAATACCCATCTCATAATAATAAAAATCTCAAGGGTCCTCGTCATTAAGAATATTCACTAGTTTACTTCAAGAAACTTTGGTATCTGGGCTTGGTGAAGAACCGAAAATGGCTCTTGTGACACCAGGCTCTGTAGCTTTGACTTTAAATGTTGGTGACTTCCTAGCCTGGTGACTTCTGCCAGTTAGCCTCGTGAAGCCCGGGGTTCCTTATTTACAAGAGCTTCTTGGCATCTATCTCATACGGTTGTGAAGATCATAAAAGATAATTCTGGTACAGTGCTTACTTAGCATGCAACTATCCCAATCCCACTAGCCATAATCCCGACCGGTCACCCAAATCCAGTGTTCATAAACTTCTGGTCTAAGAGCATGCTCACATCAGCATTTCCAATGTACAACCCTCTGCCCCTGGGGCCAGTTTCTCCTGACCGACTTTCCTTAAACTAAGCGTTCATCAAATACCACAGGTCAGACTCTGTGACGAGATACTTGCGTAAAATCGCACATTAAACTTCCTAACGCCTCCACAGTGGCTGATGTAGCGTGAGGAAACAAGCCCGGAAGGTTCCAGCAACTTTCCAGGTCCCCGGAGGCCGGGTTCCAGGCCAACATCGGAGTCTACCAGCGTCCATTCAAAATGCTGTTCAGTTCCTGGAATGCGACGATCTCATTGCCTTCACCCTCTGCACCTCAGGGTCCATCCTCAAGGCAGTTTTCCCCTGTTCTTCTCCAGAGCCTGAGGGGTGAGGCCAGGGATGCACCAAAAGCAGCTACGACCTTAGAGTACTGATAAGTGCCCAGGGATGTGCCGGGTCTCCAGGCCATAGCGCCAGTTCATGTCAGTCATTGGACCTACTTTTCCTCAGGCTCCTCTCCTTTTCCATCCCTGTAATTCTTTCAGACAGAAACAATTATGGGTCAGAAGTGTGACTGTCCCTCACTTGATGTCCTGTCTTCCTGATGGAGGTAGGTTCTATAAGTTCCCTCTCCCTACTTGCAGTCCTTTCATCTAAGGTCCCTCCGTTTGAGTCCTGGGAGTCTTTCACCTACCAGGTCTCTGGTGCATTCTAGGAGGGGGTGGGAGCGGGGGTCCTATAACCTATTTCCTGACACTGCCTGTTTACATTCTTTCTTCTGGCCCTCATGGCTTCAGTCCTTTTCCCTCTCCCAATACCAGCTCAGGTTCCACTCTCCCCTCCCCACTTTCCCTCAACCCCATCCACTTTCCCTCCCTCTATACTTGTTGAACATTCACTAGTTTTATAACAGCATTATTATATATAACCAATAAAAGTAAGCTTTATTCATCACACTTTTTTTTCTAATCTCCCAAAATTCTGCATGTCACATTAGTCAACACTTTTTAAGTATAGCAAATATTTGGCATAATCAACTTATAAAGAATAAATGTTTTTCTGGAGTTCACAATTTGAAGATTTCAGTACATTATCAATAAGCTCCATAAATTTGGTTTTCAGTGAATGAACACGTGGCAAGAAAGTGATGTCCTAGTGAAACCACTTGCCTCCTCATCAAGAACACAAAAGCAATGACTAAGAGAAATCCAGTAGCCTATCATGTCCTTCATTTCCACACACTAATGACATGAACTCTTAATGGACACTAGCAGAGAAGGACTAGAGAAACTTCTAATGTCCCCAACTGCAGAAAAGGACTGTAAGACTCAGGTGTTATGAGTTGTCCTGATGTTTGAATTCTGATGTTATGACATGAATGAGAATTTATATTGTAGTTTGATTTGGTGATCACTGAGGAAAGGAAGTTTCCTTTCTTATTGATCTTCCTTAACTTATCTATGCACCCTGCACATTCAATACAAATGTCTTTACAGAGCTATGTGTTGCTTTTAAGGTTTGTATATTGCAGAATGGAAGAGAAGAAAGACAACCCTGACAAAATTCACATTCCGGATGCTTAGAATCTGGGGCCTTCCATTCTAGATCCTTGCTTGATTCTACCTCAACTACATCAAAGCTGTTTCTTCAAAGATTTGCTTCCAGAACATTTCCAGAACAGCTAGCTCACCCATCCAGCCTTTCTGACTGCTACAGTCAGGACATCTGTTAAGCCGTGAACTTTTTCAGCATATAGAGACTAGATAGCAAATGATGCCTGCTAGCATTTTTTTAACAAAAAAAAAAAAAATTCCTATTCCCCTCTAGTCACCCAGAAGGGAATTATTCACCCCAATTCAGCTAGAAGTAAGCAAAATAAGATCATCAGCCAAATTCTTTAGGTTGGGGTGAAGGTTCTGGTTATTTTATGAATATGTTGTTATTTAAGGGATAATTTGTAACTGTTGTAACCTTGGACAGGAAGGAAACTAGAGATCTTAGACTCAGGGATTTCTACTTTTCCTTTGCTCTTGTTCCTTCTTTCTTAGATGAAGGATGGGGTGAAAAAGAAATGGGGGTATATAATAGAATTATAGGAATTAAAGACAAATAGGATATTAAATTACCTTAAACAAAATATTGTATTATAATCTTACATTGACATAAATCTTTTTATTTGATACAAAATAGAAGTTGGTACAGAATTTTTATATTGATACATGTTTACTGTTTTTATTGGTATAAAAGTTTGTATATTGATACAAAATTTAAAAGTAATATTGTTACTCTTAGATAGACACTGTGCCTATGGCACAAAGGCTTAGACCCAGTCCTTAAAATAGCTACTATTACAAGCTATTTAAAATGACTAAGTAATGTAAAGTAATAGTCAGATAGTAAAACTCCTGGTCATATTAGATTCTACTTTAGTTAATTACAGTGAGCGTTTTCAAGATTATTCAAATAGAGAATCACTAAGAATAGTCAATGTTTGACAATTCAGTTTATATTTTTTTTTCTTCAAAAGCATTAGAGATCCACAGAAAACAGAATTTAATATTATTTATTACCAAAGGTCAATTGACTATGAGACATGGGTGCTCCTGACAGTATTCCCAATCCACTTTAAGGAAGATATTGAGCTTCATTTCCTCTAGATGGAGTTGCTTCAATCGTGGCAAGGTAGCCACTGGGCAAGAATTTCCCTAATTTATCTGCAGACAAGCATGCTGTCTAAAAAGGGTAAACATGCCACCGACAGGGCCTAGTTGGCCCCCCTCAATCCGTGGGAATCAGGGGTTTGGACAGATGGGCATGGAGTCGGCGTAAGTGGGGTGACAAACAGACTTGACACAAGGGAGTGTGGATCTGAATGTAATTTGTCAAATTGAGCAACAGACTTTATACAGAAGAAAATAGGGAAGTTAGGTGCCACACCCACAAGATACAAAGAGGTTACTAGAGGTTACTGGATTCTTACACAAAACAGAGGAATGCAAATACCGAAGAACTGGGATAAAATTCAATGTTAATAACTGGGATCAAAAACAACTCCACCTAAGGTCAGCTTGAACTTAGAAGCCAGGGGCAAGGGCTTCGTGCCCTTGCCATAGTCCACCTTCCCCCTAGGCCACTATAAATACTTGTATATGGGTATAACTCAACTAGCTATAGTTCTAAGTATCTATTCTGGTTCCTTCTCAGGTCACAAACTTCCTTCTTCCTAGATAATGGTGAATTCCTGTGTAGGGCAGTGACTTAGCTATATTTCTGGGTGATAGTGTGGAGGAACTAACAAGAAATGTGGTCTGCCATACCTGGCTGTAGAAGATTCTAAGTATATACTTTGCTAAGCCTGCCCTGAGATTTCTAACTCTTATGTAGTTCCTTGCCTGGGTAAGACTGGCTATAGTCCCTAGTAAACATTCTGTAGAGCAGCCCTGAGCTACTCTGGCTCCTTTCTTTGTAAATCCTAATTAGTTTCCCTGTCTCTAGATTCCTACTGAATACAAGGATATACTAGGACATTGGAACACTGGTAGAAGGCTTAGCTAGGTCAGAATTCAATCTTTGAAAGCACTATAATAAAGTCCTACTAAATGAGAGTATGTGGATCTACACACCAGACTAATGTGGGGATATACAGGTAGCGAGAATGTTTTCCCAGGAGATGAGTTCCTTTTGAAACTCTGTGTCTCATGAGCACTTTCAAGTTTTTCAACTTTGTCAAGCAGCTTCATTGGGATGTGTGTAACATAAACAGATATGGGATAGTTGACCTCTAAGCTATGCCAACACAGAGTAAGCCAGTCCTTCATAATTCCTGCTTCACTTAAGATATGTCAGATAGTACTGGGCCAGAAGGCAGAAGGCTCCAATGTTATAAGAAATTACTAGGCAGTCCAGATAGTCAGCTGTTTCTACAAATTTTATAGTATTGGAAGCTATATTTTTGTGCTTCCTACATATTCAGGTAATATTAAATTCCTTCTCAGATCTCTACCAGGGTTGAAGACTGGTTATAATATCATAATTGAAGTTAAGTTATTGAGTATTACAGATGAAGTTCCAGATTTGAAAGGATGGATTTCAAGTGGTAATAAAAGATAAGATCAACATAATTCTGGCACAGAATTGTAAACTTTTTAAGTCAGGATAGATGGTAGAATACTTTATATAAATTGACAAATATGATGGTCTACATGTTAAATGTATATAATTTACATAATGGTCATGGTGGTACTCAATTAATATCTGAAAGAAAGAGCCTCTTTAACTGGAAAAAATGGAGAAATGTGGGGTGTCCTGATGCTGTTTGAATTCTGATATTAATTCTGCTAACTTAAGAGGAGTTGCCCTGTTGAACAGTTAATCACATCACTAATATGATCTCATGTGAATTTTCTCCCCATTTTAACTGGTAAATAAAGACTAGAGTCTGTGATTAGGCAGTGAAGGGGAAAGTTGTGATAAGAGGCTTTTGAGAGTGGGGACAGATAGAGGGAAAGAGAAGAAGGGAAGGAGAGATGACAGAAGAAGAGGAGGAGGAAACCAAGATGGAGCAGAACCACATTGCCAGAAGAAACTGCAAGTAGTGAAGCATCTCATAACTAGGAAATGTTTGTATAGTGCTATATCTTCCAATATCTTCCGTATATTAACTTATAAGTATAACTGGATTGTATGGTTTCTTTATATGGGTTTATTGGGATTGGAAATTACTACAATACTCAGGCATTTGGAGATATTCTAGATCTAAATTATAGCACCTATGCTGGCTTTCTTTGCTAATCCAAAGTACTTCATATAGAAAGTTTTAAATTCATACATAAAAAGTGCCTATTCTTTAACTATAATATTCTGACATGGCCAGGACAGGAACTATCTTTCACTGAATGATACTAATTCTCTCTCATATTTCATTCAGGAGTCAAAGAAAGCAAACAAGCATTGTATCATCTTTCTTTTTTTTCAATTTTTTTATTAGATCTTTTCTTAATTTACATTTCCATTGCTATCCCAAAAGTCCTCTCTCCCCTCCCCCCTCCCTGATCCCATGCCCACCCACTCCCACTTCTTGGCCTTGGTGTTCCCCTGTATTGGGGCATATAAAGATTGCAGTACCAAGGGGCCTCTCCTCCCAATGGTGGCCGACTAGGACATCTTCTGCTACATATGAAGCTAGAGAAACGAGTTATGGGGGTTCTGGTTAGTTCATATGATTGTTCCTCTTCTAGGGTTGCAGATCCCTTCAGCTACTGGGGCTCTGTCTCTAGCTTCTCCAATGTGGGTCCCGTGTTCCCTCTTATGGATGTCTGTGAGCATCCACTTCTGTGGGTGTCAGCTATATCAGGGTCCCTTCAGTAAACACTTCCTGTCCTATGCAATAGTGTCTGAGTTTACTGACTGATTATGGGATGGATCCCTGGTGAGTTAGTCTCTGTATGGTCCATCCTTTCATCTTAGCTCTAAACTTTGTCTCTGTAACTCCTTTCATGGGTATTTTGTTTCCTATTCAAAGGAGGAATGAAGTATCCACACGCTGATCTTCCTTTTTGATTTTCTTGTGTTTTGCAGATTGTATCTTGGGTATTCTAAGTTTCTGGGCTAATATCCATTTATCAGTGAGTGCATATCCAATGACTTCTTTTGTGATTGGGTTACCTCACTAAGAATTATGTCCTCCAGATTCATCCATTTGCCCAAGAATTTCATAAATTCATTTTTTAATAGCAGAATAGTAAGTACTCCATTGTATAAATGTACCACATTTTCTGTATCCATTCCTCTGTTGAGGGACATCTGGGTTCTTTCCAGCTTCTGGCTATTATAAATAAGACTGCTATGAACATAGTGGAGCATGTGTCCTTTTTACCACTTGGAACATCTTCTGGGTATATGCCCAGGAGAGGTATTGCTGGATCCTCTGGTAGTACTATGTCCAATTTTCTGAGATAACGCCAGACTGACTTCCATAGTGGTTGTACAAGCTTGCAATCCCACCAGGAATGGAGGAGTGTTTCTCTTTCTCCACATCCTCGCCAGCATCTGCTGTCACCTGAATTTTTTTATCTTAGCCATTCTGACTGGTATGAGATGGAATCTCAGTGTTGTTTTGATTTGCATTTCCCCGATGATTAAGGATGTTGAACATTTTTTCAGATGATTCTCAGCCATTCGGAATTCCTCAATTGAGAATATTTTGTTTAGCTCTGTACCCCATTTCTTAATGGTGTTATTCGTTTTTCTGGAGTCCAGCTTCTTTAGCTCTTTGTAGATGTTGGATATTAGTCCCTTATCAGATTTAGGATTGGTAAAAATTCTTTCCCAATCTGTTGGTGGCCTTTTTGTCTTGCTGACTGTGTCTTTTGCCTTACAGAAGCTTTGCAATTTCATAAGGTCTCATTTGACAATTCTTGATCTGACCACACAGGCCATTGCTCTTCTGTTTAGGAAACTTTCCCCTGTGCCAACACCTTCGAAAGTTATCCCCACTTTCCCCTCTATAAATTTCAGTGTCTCTGGTTTTATGTGGAGGTCTATGATCCACTTAGACTTAAGCTTTGTACAAGGGGATAAGAATGGGTCAATTCGGATTCTTCTACATGATACCCGCCAGTTGTGCCAGCACCATTTGTTGAAAATGCTGTCCTTTTTCCACCAGATGGTTTTAGCTCCCTTTTCAAAGATCAAGTGACCATAGGTGTGTGAGTTCACTTCTGGGTCTTCAATTCTATTCCATTGATCTACCTGTCTGTTGCTGTACCAGTACCATGCAGTTTTTATCACAATTGCTCTGTAGTACAGCTTAATGTCAGGCATGGTGATTCTCCCAGAGGTTCTTTTATTGTTGAGAATAGTTTTTGCTATCCTAGGTTTTTTATTATTCCAGATGAATTTGCCAACTGCCCTTTCTATCTCAGTGAAGAATTGAGGTGGAATTTTGATGGGGATTGCGTTGAATCTGTAGATTGCTTTCAGCAGGATAGCCATTTTGACTATATTAATCCTGCCAATCCATGAGCATGGGATATCTTTCCATCTTCTGAGATCTTCTTCAATTTCTTTCTTCAGATACTTGAAGTTCTTGTCATACAGATCTTTCACGTCCTTAGTTAGAGTCACACCAAGGTATTTTATAGTATTTGTGACTATTATGAAGGGTGATGTTTCCCTAATTTCTTTCTCAGCCCTCTTATCCTTTGTGTAGAGATTGCCATTGATTTGTTTGAGTTAATTTTATATCCAGCTACTGCACTGAAGCTGTTTATCAGGTTTAGGAGTTCTCTGGTGGAATTTTTGGGGTCCCGAATATATACTATCATATCATCTGCAAACAGTGATATTTTAACTTCTTCCTTTCCAATTTGTATTCCTTTGATCTCCTTTTGTTGTAGAATTGCTCTGGCTAGGACTTCAAGTATTATATTGAATAGGTAGGGAGAAAGTGGGCAGCCTTGTCTAGTCCCTGATTTTAGTGGGATTGCTTCTAGCTTCTCCCCATTCATTTTGATGTTGGCTACTGGTTTACTGTATATTGTTCTTATTATGTTTAGGTATGGGCCTTGAATTCCTGATCTTTCCAAGACTTTTATCATGAAAGGGTGTTAGATTTTGTCAAATGCTTTCTCAGCATCTAACAAGATGATCATGTGGTTTTTGTCCTTGAGTTTTTTTATATAGTGGATTACCTTGATGGATTTCCGTATATTAAACCATCCCTGCATTTCTGGGATGAAGCCTACTTGGTCATGACGGATGATCGTTTTGATGTGTTCTTAGATGTGGTTTGTGAAGATTTTATTGAGTATTTTTGCATCGATATTCTTGAGGGAAATTGGTCTGAAGTTCTCTTTCTTTGTTGGATCTTTGTGTGGTTTAGGTATCAGAGTAATTGTGGCTTCATAGAATGAATTGGTTAGAGTACCTTCTGTCTCTATTTTGTGGAATAGTTTGAGGAGAGGTGGAATTAGGTCTTCTTTGAAGGTCTGGTAGAACTCTGCACTAAACCCATCTGGTCCTGGGCTTTTTTTGGTTGGGAAACTATTGATGACTGCTTCTATTTCTTTAGGGGAAATGGGCCTGTTTAGATCGTTAATCTGATCCTGGCTTAACTTTGGTACCTGGTATCTGTCTAGGAAATTGTCCATTTCCTCCAGGTTTTCTAGCTTTGTTGAGTATAACCTTTTGTAGTAGGATCTGATGATGTTTTGGATTTCCTCAAGTTCTGTTGTTATGTCTCCTTTTTCATTTCTGCTTTTGTTAATTAAGATACTGTCCCTGTGCCCTCTAGTGAGTCTGGCTAAGGGTTTATCTATCTTGTTGATTTTCTCATAGAACCAGCTCCTGGTTTGGTTAATTCTTTGAATAGTTCTTTTTGTTTCTACTTGGTTGATTTCTGCCCTGAGTTTGATTATTTCCTGCCTTCTACTCCTCTTGGGTGAATTTGCTTCCTTTCGTTCTAGAGCTTCTAGGTGTGCTGTCAAGTTACTAGTGTATGATCTCTCTAGTTTCTTTTTTGGAGTCACTCAGGGCAATGAGGTTTTCTCTTAGGATGCCTTCATTGTATCCCATAAGTTTGGGTACGTTGTGGCTTCATTTTCATTAAACTCTAGAAAGTCTTTAATTTCTTTCTTTATTTCATCCTTGACTAAGGAATCATTGAGTAGAGTGTTGTTCAGTTTCCATGAGAATATTCACTTTCTATTATTTATGTTGTTATTGAAGATCAGTCTTAGGCCATGGTGGTCAGATAGGATGCATGGGATAATTTCAATTTTTTTGTATCTGTGGAGGCCTGTTTTGTGACCAATTATATGGTCAATTTTGGAAGAGGTACCATGTGGCGCTGAGAAGAAAGTATATCCTTTTATTTAGGATAAAATATTCTGTAGATATCTGTTCAATCCATTTGTTTCATGACTTCTGTTAGTGTCCATGTGTCTCTGTTTAGTTTCTGTTTCCATGATCTGTCCATTGGTGAGAGTGGGGAGTTGAAGTCTCCCACTATTATTGTGTGAGGTGTAATGTGTGCTTTGAGCTTTACTACAGTTTCTTTAATGAATGTAGCTGCCCTTATATTCTGAGCATAAATATTCAGAATTGAAAGTTCATCTTGGTTATTTTACCTTTGATGAGTATGAAGTGGCCCTCCTTGTCTTTTTTTATAACTTTGGGTTGAAAGTTAATTTTATCCTATATTAGAATGGCTACTCCAGCTTTTTTCTTCAGACTATTTGCTTGGAAAACTGTTTTCCAGCCTTTCACCCTAAGGTAGTATCTGTCTTTTTCCCTAAGGTGCGTTTCCTGTAAGCAGAAAAATGTTGGGTCCTGTTTGTGTAGCCAGTCTATTAGTCTATGACATTTTATTGGGGAATTGAGTCCATTGATGTTAAGAGAAATTAAAGAAAAGTAGTTGTTGCTTCCTGTTATTTTTGTTGTTGAGGTGGAGATTCTGTTCTTGTGGCTGTCTTCTTTTAGGATTGTTGAAAAATTACTTTTTAGTTTTTTCTAGGGTTTAGTTTCCATCCTTGTTTTGGTGGTTTCCCTTTATTATCCTTTGAAGGGCTGGATTCATAGAAAGATATTATGTGAATTCGGTTTTATTATGGAATACTTTGATTTCTCCATCTATGTTAATTGAGAGTTTTGCTGGATATAGTAACCTGGGTTGGCATTTGTGTTCTCTTAGGGTCTGAATAACATCTGTCCAGGATCTTCTGGCTTTCATAGTCTCAGATGAGAAGTCTGGTGTAATTCTGATAGGCCAGCCTTTATATGTTACTTGACCTTTTCCCCTTACTGCTTTTAATATTCTATATTTATTTAGTACATTTGGTGTTTTGATAATTATGTGTTGGGAGGAATTTCATTTCTGGTCCAGTGTATTTGGTGTTCTGTAGGCTTCTTGTATGTTCATGGGCATCTCTTTCTTTAGGTTTGGGAAGTTTTCTTCTATTATTTTGTTGAAGATATTTGCTGGCCCTTTAAGTTGAAAACCTTCTTTTTCATCTACTCCTATTATCCGTAAGTTTGGTCTTCTCATTGTGTCCTGGATTTCCTGGGTGTTTTGTGTTAGGATTTGTATGCATTTTGCATTTTCTTTGAATATTGTGTCCATGTTCTCTGTGGAATCTTCTGCACCTGAGACTCTCTCTTCCATCTCTTGTGTTCTGTTTCTGATGCTCACATTTATGGTTCCTGATTTCTTTCCTAGTGTTTCTATCTCCAAAGTTGTCTCACTTTGGGTTTTCTTTATTATTTCTATTTCCCTTTTTAGGTCCTGGATGGTTTTGTTTAATTCCATTACCTGTTTGGTTGTGTTTTCCTGTAGTTCTTTAAAGGATTTTAATGTTTCCTCTTTAAGGACTTTTACCTCTTTAGCATTGTTCTCCTGCATTTCTTTAAGTGAGTTATCCATGTCCTTCTTCATGTCCTGCTTCATGTCCTCTACCAGCACCATGATATATTATTTTAAATCCGAGTCTTGTTTTTTGGGTGTGTTGGGGTATCCAGGCCTGGCTGAAGTGGGAGTGCTGGGTTCTGAAGAGGGTGAGTGGTCTTGGTTTCTGTTATTAAGATTCTTACGTCTGCCATTCGCCATCTGGTAATCTCTGGAGTTGGTTGTTATAGTTGTCTGTGGTTGGAGCTTGTTCCTCCTGTGATTCTGTTGGCCTCTGTCAGCAGACCTGGGAACCCAGCTCTCTCCTGAATCTCAGTGGTCAGAGTAGTCTCAGCAGGTGAGCTCTCCTTTTGCAGGGAAGGTGCACAGAGTTTTGGTGTTTAGACCTGCCTCTTAGGTAAAGTTGCAGACCCTATATAGGGCCTGTCCTAGAAGATGTGTTGCCTCTGCGGTCTGCACACTCACCTGCACAGACTGGTCTCTGTGGGAGCCTTTGTAGTCCGTGAGCTGACCTGAACAGACTGGTCTCTGAGCAACCTGGGACCTAATATGGCTCTCTCACCAGTTCCAGCCGGGAAAGCCCTCCCAAGCTAAGAACTTTCCCCAGGCAGGGGGTGAGGGGGAGCCTGGATGTCTAGAGCCCAAAGCTGGGTGTGTCCCAAAAGGTGCACTGTTCAGCTGTTTTCTCACTCACCCTTTGCCTTCCCTGAGCTGACCTGTGCAGACTAGGTCTTAGCAACCTGGAACCCAAGATGGCTTTCTCACACGTTCGGGCAGGGAAAGCCCTCCCAGGATGAGAACTGTCTTCAGGCAGGGAGGGTTCTGAGATGTCTAGAGCCCATAGCTGGATCTGTCCCGAAAGGTGCCCTGCTCAGCCATTTGCTCACTCACCCTTTGTAGTCCATGAGCTGATCTGAGCCGACTGGGTCTGAGCAACCCTTTGCAGTCTGTGAGCTGACCCTCGCAGACTGGTTCTGAGCAACCCTTTGTGGTCTGTGAGCTGACCTGTGTAGACTGGTCTCTGAGCAACCTAGGACCCAATATGGCTCTCTCACAAGTTCTGGCAGAGAAGGCCCTCCCAGGGGGAGAACTGTCCTCAGGTGGGGAGGGTGTCTAGAGCCCAGAGGTGGTTTTGACCCAAAAGGTGCCCTGTTCAGCCCTTTGCTCACTCACCATTTGCCATCCATGAGCTGACCTGTGCAGACAACGATCTTTGTTTCTATTTTCTTTTCTAATGTGTTTTAGAGTTTTTCTTCTTTAATGTATTTTAGAGATTTTGTGGAGAAAATACAGGTCAAAACTAGAAATACCTAGAAGCTTTGGACATCAGAAAGGGGATGGTCCTGCAATGTACATTAATGTCCTTTGCTTTGGACTCAGGAAAATAGATTATCACATAAGATAATAAATAAGTGACACAGAAATGAAGTAAATGATAAATAAAAACCATGGGTTGTATCTGGCTTAGATGTCCCTCGTTCATAACTGTTGATGTTTATTGCTGATGTTTATTCATATATGTTGATGTTTATCAGTGTTTATTTCCAGGAATCAATTATAAGCTATCTTCTTTCTATCCTTGA
The DNA here is from genome assembly GCA_902729485.2 of Mus minutoides. Classification (NCBI taxonomy): domain Eukaryota; kingdom Metazoa; phylum Chordata; class Mammalia; order Rodentia; family Muridae; genus Mus; species Mus minutoides. The sequence continues at coordinate 102,161 of LR749585.1, forward strand.
CATCTCAAATTTTTTACTCTGTTAATAAAAATTAATCTGTATTTTTATGAACTGTACACTATAATTGTTTTCATTATTCCCAACAGCATAAATGCAAGTGTATGTAGATGTTTGGTCATTAAAAATTCTTTATCTCATGTAAAGATAGAAAATGACTGGTAACGTTAGAATGTGGAAAAGAACTGTGCTCCCTAGTTTTTTTTTGTTTTTTTCAACTTTTATTAGATATTTTCTTCATTTACATTTCAAGTGTTATCCAGAAAGTTCCCTATATTCTCCCCCCTCCCGGCCCTGCTCCCCTACCCACCCTCTCCCACCCCTTGGCCCCGGCGTTCCCCTGTATTGGGGCATATAAAGTCTGCATAACCAAGGGGCCTCTCTTCCCACTGATGGCCAACTAGGCCNTATATATATATATATATATATATATATATATATATATATATATTCCAGTTATTTTAGGAGAAAGTCATTAAGATTACATTGTTATTAATCCATTTGATACTTCCATGCATGAAAATATTTTGTGATTATGGCATCATTATTAGTGCTTTGTTGAATTAACTTAGATTCTGTTTGGAATTAAAATGTTTCTTTTTGGAAAAGAGAAAAGGAGACTAAGGAAGCTCACAAAACTTACCAGACCCAGGAAGCTTATAGCACTCAAGAGGTCTCTTCCCAAGTGATGTAAGCAAAAAGCAACTGTGGAGATGGGGTATACTTCAGTGCAGCTGCCAGCCAGCTACCTATTCAATGTATTTCAGTAATCTATTTTCTTTTTTTAAATCTTTTTTATTATATATTTTCTTTATTTACATTTCAAATGCTATCCCAAAAGTCCCCTATACCCACCCCCTGCCCTACTCCCATACCCACCCACTCACACTTCTTGGCCCTGGCGTTCCCCTGTACTGGGTCATATAAGTAGATATTAGCCCAGAAACTTAGAATACCCAAGATACAATTTGCAAAACACAAGAAAATCAAGAATAACGAAGACCAAAGTGTGGATACTTCATTCCTCCTTAGAATAGAGAACAAAACACCTATGGGAGGAGTTACAGAGACAAAGTTTGGAGCTAAGACGAAAGGATGGACTATCCAGAGACTACCCCACCTGGGGATCCATCCCATAATCAGCCACCAAACCCAGACACTATTGCATATGCCAGCAAGAATTTGCTGAAAGGACCCTGATATAACTGTCTCTAGAGAGGCTATGCCAGTGTCCTGCAAATACAGAAGTGGATCTATTTTCTTTACTTGTCACATATGTTATTCTCTGTGCAGCTGCCTTGAGTATTCCATGTTACTCTAAGTGCTGTGATTCACAAAACCAGGCTCGGGTGGAATCACTACTGTGCTCTCTCATAGGTACACTCTGGATTTCCCTACTTCTTCCAAGAAAAAGGTCACATGTTGTCTTAGCCAGGGTTTCTATTCCTGCACAAACATCATGACCAAGAAGCAAGTTGGGGAGGAAAGGGTTTGTTCGGCTTACACTTCCATACTGCTGTTCATCACCAAAGGAAGTCAGGACTGGAACTTAAGCAGGAGCTGATGCAGGAGCCATGGAGGGATGTTCTTTACTGGCTTGCTTCCCCTGGCTTGCTCAGCCTGCTCTCTTATAGAACCCAAGACTGCCAGCCCAGAGATGGTCCCACCCACAAGGGGCCCTTGATCACTAATTGAGAAAATGCCTCACAGCTAGATCTCATGGAGGCATTTCCCCAACTGAAGCTCCTTTCTCTGTGATAACCCCAGCT
>LR749585.1:106388-207827 GCA_902729485.2 Mus minutoides
TTCCCCTGGCTTGCTCAGCCTGCTCTCTTATAGAACCCAAGACTGCCAGCCCAGAGATGGTCCCACCCACAAGGGGCCCTTGATCACTAATTGAGAAAATGCCTCACAGCTAGATCTCATGGAGGCATTTCCCCAACTGAAGCTCCTTTCTCTGTGATAACCCCAGCTGTGTCAAGTTGACACAAACCTAGCCAGTACACATGTCATTCAGAAAAAGATTTCTAGGTTTCCATGTTTTTAATCTCAACACCCAATTAAAAGACTATTTTAAAATATTTGACTTGTTAGTGCATGCTTTTCATTTCTCTTTTTAAGAATCGCATCCTCTTTTCTCTTTACTCATCATCCCCTTTGAGGATGTTTATCTGACACATATGAGAGAATACTGTGGAAAGGAAGCTCTGATAGATCTTCTGGCCGTCTTCATGGGAAGCCAGTTTTCAAGTTGTCATTAGGTTCACCACAAGAAAATTGGAAATGATTTGTTTGGAGACATGTAGCTATTTCTAGAAACAAGATGTTTAGACAAGTTTAGAAAAAAAGGTTTATAATCTGACAGAACTAAATACACTGTAATAACATAAAAATGAGTGTAATTTTGTGCTCCATGACTTGAAGTTATTAATACACACAACCTCTGCATCCATAATATGATCATTCTCATATAATTCTCCAAAATTATATAAGAAGTTTTTCCAGCCAAGTTTGTGAAAAGTGATATTTGAAAATTAAGGTCAAGAACTGATTGGACAATAATGTTTCTATCTAATTGCTTCCATCTTTCCTCAGGTCTCTGAAATGCAAGCCAATCTGGTATTCACATGCCGTACTGCTTCTTCATTTGGTAGTACTCATAACACTTAAACTTGTCATTTAAATACATATTTTCTACAATAAAAAATGCTCCCACTAGAAGGAATACCTCACTTGCTTTGTTTTCTTCTTTATGTTTAATGATCTAAATGACCATTGATAAATAATGTGTGAATACATGAGTCAATAAATGAACAAAAAACAAGAAACCTAATTATCAGGATTATAATTGAAATATAGAATAATATTTGGAAATTTTGAAACAATCCTGTGTTTTACAAAATTTTTATACCCAAGAGTTTATTTAATTTTATTATGCAAAGTGTTGTGCACATAGAGCTAATGAGAAATAATTGAGGTTATCTGAGGATCAGGAAGAGGATCCCCCAAAAATCATAAGAAATAAGACTGCCCCACTTGGGGATCTATCCTATAAACAACCACCAAACCCAACACTATTGCATATGCCAACAAGATTGCTGACAGGACCCTGATATAGCTGTCTCTTGTGAGGCTATGCCAGTGCCTAGCAAATATAGAAGTGGATGCTCATAGTCACCTATTAGATGGAGCACATGGTCCCCAGTGAAGGAGTTAGAGAAAGTACCCAAGGAGCTGAAAGGGTCTGCAACCCTATAAAAGGAACAACAATATGAACTAACCAGTACCCCCAGAGCTTGTGTCTCTAGCTGCATATGTAGCAGAGGATGGCCTAGTCAGCCATCAATGGGAGGAGAGGATTGGTCTTGCGAAGATTATATGCCCCAGTATAGGGGAATGCCAGGGCCAGGTTGTGGGAATGGGTGGGTTGGGGAACAGTGTGCGGAAGGGTATAGGGGACTTTGGAGAGAAATCTAGGAAAGGGGATAGCATTTGAAATGTAAATGAAGAAAATATCTAATAAAAAAAGAAATAAGCTATATCCCTCTCTTTTAAGTGATTAAGAAAAATGATTTGACTATAATTACCTGGAAAATTATTATTAACATGATAATTATATCATTATTCATCAAATGACCCATGAAATATAAGCCTTTTATATGAGTTATCATGTTCTTTCTAGTAAGAAATCAAATGGAAATGCTATACATGTCTTTCTGGTACATTCCAATTTTATATCTAGACAAAGATGAAGGGATTTTCATAAACTATGAGATGTTTTACATGGGAAACTTTTGCAATTTAATATGTTTTAGTATTAAAGGAATAGCCTAGTATTTTTGTTTTGCATTTTATGGGAATGTATTTTATGGGCATAAAATGTATAATATCTCACTGTGGGCATGCAAACTGTCTTAGGGTTTTCATTGCTATGATGAGGCATCATGACCAAGGCAACTCTTATAAGAAAAGAATTTAATCGGGACTGGCTTACAGTTTCAGAGGTTCAGTTCATTATCATCAAAGAGGAAGCATGGCAGCATGCAGACAGACATGGCACAGAAGGAGCTGAGAGTTCTGTATCTTGATCTGACTGTGGCCACACTAAGCAGAGTCAAAGACCACCCCCACAGGGACACACTTCCTAAAGAAAGGTCACACCTTCTCCACTCCCTATGGATCAAGCATATTCAAACTACCACATAAACACAACTAGAATTTGAGCATAGCAATAATTAAGAGACAATCAAACAAATACCTAATGTGCAACAACAGACACCAATGATTCACAAAACTACTCAGGGTATGGGAATATTCCTTCTTACAGAATTATTAGTTTGTTCAAGAAATTTATTTCTTTAAAATTTACAAAAAAATTAAACTCTACCCATTATATCATCATTTACAGTCAATGAATCTCTTTTTTGATATTTCTATTGGTTATTTTATTTATTTACATTTCAAATGTTATCACCCCTTCCCAGTTTCCCTTCCAAAACCTCCTATCCCATCCTGCCTCTCCCTGCTTCTCTGAGGGTGTTCCCCCACCAACCCAACCCACTCCCACCTCAATGCCCTAGCATTCCTTCCCACTGGGGCATCAAAGCTCCACAGGACCAAGGCCCACTCCTCCCACTGATGCCAAATAAGCCCATTCTCTGCTACATATGCAGCTGGAGCCATGGGTCCCTCCATTTGTTCTCTTTCTTTGGTGGTTTAGTCACTGGGAGCTCTGAGTTGGGGGGAGGGGGCTCTGTTTGGTTGATATTGTTGTTCTTCCTATGGGGTTGCAACCCCCTTGAGCTCCTTCAGTACTTTCTCTAATTCCTGCATTAGGGACTTCATGCTGAGTCCAATGGTTGGCTGTGAGCATCCCATCCTGTGTTTGGTAGGCTCTGGCAGAGCCTCTAAGGAGACAACTGTATCAGGCTCCTGTCAGCATGCACCTCTTGGCATTAGCAATAGTGTCTGGGTTTGGTTTCTGCAGACAGGATGGATCCCAGGTGGGGCAGTCTCTGTATGGCTTTTCCTTCAGTCTCTGCTTCACTTTTTGTCCCTGTATTTCCTTAAACAGGAGAAATTCTGATTTAATAGTTTTGAGATGGGTGGGTGGCCCATCCCTCAACCAGGACCTGTGCTTAACCTCTGGATACGGTCTCTACAGGTTTTCTCTTCCATTTGATGGGTATTTCAGCTAATGTCATACCCATTGGGTCCTAGGAGCCTCTTGCTTTCCTGGCATCTGGAACTTTCTAGTGGCTGACCCCAGATACCCATATCCCACTGCTACATACCTCCATTAAATTTTCTGACCATCTGTATTTCTCCCCCATCTTCCCCAACACTTGATCCTGACCCACTTTTTCTTTCCCCCTCCTTTCTCCTTCCCAGGTCCTACAGAGGGCTAATATCAAATGTATACAAAGAACTCAAGAAGTTAGACTCCAGAAAACCAAATAATGCTGTTAAAAATGGTATACAGAGCTAAACAAAGAATTCTCAACTGAAGAATCTCAAATGCCTGAGAGTCACCTAAAGAAATGTTCAACATCCTTAGTCTTCAGGAAATTGCAAATCAAAACAACCCTGAAATTCCACCTCACACCTGTCAGAATGGCTAAGATCAAAATCTCAGGTGACAGCAGATGCTGGTGAGGTTATGGAGAAAGAAGAACACTCCTTAATTACTGGTGTGATTGCAAGCTGGAAATCAGTCTGGTGGTTTCTCAGAAAATTGGGCATAGTACTACCTGAGGACCCAGATATACCACTCCTGGGCATATACCCAAAAGATGCTCTGATGTATAAGAAAGACGCATGTTCCACTATGTTCATAGCAGTCTTATTTATAATAGCCAGGATCTGGAAACAACCCAGATGACCCTAAGCAGAGGAATGTATACAGAAAATGTGGTACATTTACACAATTACTAAGACAATGCCTTCATGAAATTCATAGGCAAATGGACAGAAGTAGAAAATATCTTCCTGAGTGAGGTAACCCAGTCACAGAAGAACACACATGGTATGTACTCAATGATACATGGATATTGGGGGAAAAAGCTCAGAATACCCATGATACAACTCACAGACCAAGCTCAAGAAGAAGGAAGACCAAATTGTGGAAGCTTCAGTTCTTTTTAGAAGGGAGAACAAAACTATCACATAAATGAATTTCTTATGAATGGGAAAACCTTTAATTAGGCATGGTAGGAAGTTAGAAGTGTCAACAGCATTGTATGCTACACAGCTCAGAATTTTCTTTTACTAACTGTGAATTAATTTACTACACACCATTTGAATAACTTCCTTAACATGTGTCTTTTATGTCAGATTTGATCCTTACATACTTGTGTCTGAAAAATGTCCATTACCCACCAACTACTCAATTCACAGTGGTCAAATACAAGGCAATAGAGCTATGCCATACCAAAACCTCCTTTACTTCTAGTAATTTAATCATTAATAGTCCAAACATGATCTGCTAACTTCAGTGGCAGGACACATAGACAGAGCAACCTGTTTAAAATGTTATTTCTGCTGTGAAAAACTCACAAAATTTTATGTGAGGGTATTCAATTGGACAAGAAAAGCAAGGAGCAAAAATAATGCCATTTCAAATTAGAGCAACCTTATTTGCGGATTGGTTGGCAATTGTTTGTACACAGCATTGATTCGAAATCTGTAATAAAAGACTTCAGAAAATGTGTTTGTCCTGCTGCTACTTTCTTTACCAGTAATAGTGAGAAAGGAAAAAATGATAGATGGATAGATAGATAGATAGATAGATAGATAGATAGATAGATAGACAGACAGTTTTGTCAAATCTTGGAAAAAATATTTACTGATATAGAAGCCCCTTTGTGTTTTACTAGCCTTTTAATTATTACATTATCAAACAATGTGGGCAAAACATCAGAGAAAATCCATACTGGAATTCAAGAGGTTGGATGTGAGATATTTTAGGAAGACCCTTTCCTTTTGTGTGACAGGGTACCTGGTATATTCTTATGTTACCATGTCAACTGTCTAGGATAATTCAATCCTGTAATCTACTTTCCTTGAAGACTGCATTTCCACAACTTAACACATTGCAAAATTAATGAGGTCACATCCAAAACCATCATGGCAATCACCCTCATGCCTTTATAGAATTTCACATCTACTTGCACAGGAGCCTTGTGAGGACAGAAATGAGGACCATTGGCCTTGTTCATTATCCCTTCTCCACTGTCTTTATGTTACATGACACACGAGTCTACGACGATTTATCCATAAACCACGTACTTTGTGTTATTAAGTGTTCTTGATGACATGTTTACGTCGTATAGAAAGAAAGTGTATAAATGTTATAAAAAGTTTATGTGTTTGGTTATTAAATTTCTCGTTAATTCGTAAAGGGGATTTACAAACTTAGTTTGTCGTCGGTCAGAAAATGTGTCATTTCTATGGCAACTTCTGTGCATGCAGTGAGACTTCTGATACTAGTAATGAGATAGATATAATTATTTTCTTCTTATAAATAGAAAAATAAGATTTCAAGTTTAAGATTTCTGCTCACAGCTGCTAAATGCAAAGCAAATTTTCTAACAGACATTATGGAAACATAATATATTAAGTTAAATTAGGTTAGCTGAAAGTAAAAATGTTACAGCACTCATCCCTTATTGACAAGCATGCCGTGACAGGCATTGTCTAATGTACTTGGGAACTTAAGCATTGCAATGTTCACTGTAAAAGAAATTTTCTGATTAAGGCTATAGGTTATAAATCTCTGGGTATAAGCATAAACAAGTAATTTGAATCCTCTTCAATTCACCTAAACAACAGAAGTACATTCTCTCTAGGGCCTGTGAACTCACCAGCCTTGTGCTTTTGACCAACTTTACAGTATCAAACTTAAAATGTATCCTGCAGTGTAAGTCTTGAATCCAAGCAAATAGTTTCCCATACAATATAGCCAGTGGCCATGTATCTCATTAGATGGAAGGCTACATAGACCTATGTGGTATCCTCTGTCATTATGAAAGTTAGTCACATGGGTGACAGCTTCCAGTCCCATGCCACCTAGGTATTTGTGTATATCATAACCAACCTGTGTAGTGCCTTCAGTAATAGGATCTTATTTTGTTCTGGTATGGTTTATGGGCCTCAAAAAACTTTCTGACCAGCAACCAATAAGAAGGTATCTTAAACATGGCTACGAAGATTTGTCCTGAGGTTTGAGGACCAGTATAATCCAACCAAAAAGAATATTGCACTTATTTTATTAATGTACTTTCAATTGACTTACAAAATAATAATGCTATATCAGTAACCTAATGAAGTTGCATTTCTTGATTTTTAGAAATTCTGAATTGACTGGCTACAACAGTTACATTCTGACCAACCATGAAGGAGGGTTCCTTTCTCACCACATTCTCATCAGTACTTGCTACCATTTAATTTGTTTGTTTTGTTGTCTTTTAATTTATTATTTTATCTTGTATGGGAGTATTTTGCTTGCATATATCTATATATGGGCCCTAAATGCATGTCTGATGCCTACAGAGGCCAGAAAGAAACGTGAGATCCCTGGAACTAGAATGGAGTTACAGATGATTGTGAGATGCAAATGAATCCAGGCCAGACTCTGTTCTTTTCCTTCCAGTGATCCTTCTAACGCCTTATATGATTTCTTGTTAATAATTATCTTCATGGGGGGTAAGATGGAATCTCAAGGGAGTTTTAATTTGTACTTTGGGAAAGAAATGTAATGTCCCTTTCTCTTCCAAATAAAATTACTGTTCTAATTGAGAATAATAAGAGAGGATACAGTAAAATATTAGAAAAACAACAGTGTCTTTAAACATGCAATTATTAATTTCCTTGCTAGAATTTTAGCTTTTTTTTTTCTTTACAAAACTCAGTTCCACATAGATGAATTATACCTCTTGTTAAACATCAAGACTTTAGAAAAAACTGGAATTCCTCTTTTCCAGTCCTCGGGGAAAGCTTTAATTGATGTTGCCATAGCACAGTGTATGATCAAGGATTTTGTTACTATGATCCCACAACTTACCAATTTTAGAGGCCTTATCAAGATAGCCAATTTCTTTTCTGTATCTGAGATTATTTAAAAAAAAAAAATCTTACATTCACAATGCAAAGGGAATGATTTGACACAGGACTCAAACAATTTCTGAGCATAGAATGAAAGAAGTATGTCAGGCCTCCCACCGTGAAACATTGATGATTTTATGTTTATGAGCCCATAAATGCAACTTGATTTAGCAACTGGCCTGTGAAGCATGGCCAGTTACTTGTATTAATATATTATTAATTATTAAATCCTTTAAGGAGTATCTCTATTTTATTGGATAACATTGAAATCATTCCAAAATTCAATTCTGTCAATAAACAGCTAAAAAGTAATAAAGCTTTTTGCTATATTAAGCAAAATAGGAAGTCATAATGGATCTGTGTCCCAAAGGCCTGGGCTGATTGTAGACACAGTCCCAACCTGTGACTCTAAGCGAAGCACGCTCTGGGCATATTTGGGGAGCAGGTTATAGAGGTCAGTGGCGATGGTAATTTCTGCAAGACTAGCAGGAAAGGGGAGCAGTGAAGAAAGACACTTAAAGTGGCAGTTACTGGTAATTCATTCACTTAAGTTAATCAATATCATCATAGAAGACAACCTAAAATACTACAGAAGCACAGTGAATTCCAAGTGGAGAGATCCTTAAGACCTTTAGAGAGTATCTCATTTTTCTTTAGCATAATTTCTACTTCTCAGCAGATGTTGTTTTGGGATTTAATCTATAGACTTTAGGGCACTGAGAAAAATGAAATACACATGCAAACATATGAGGTTCAGCATGGGGGTAGGGAGACAAATAAGCAGATACAGAGACAATGATAGCCTCAATTGCTTTGCAACTGAATTCAGTTTTTAAAATCCTAACAACACATTCCTAAAATGTTCTGTTGATATGGCTATTATTGAATCTTTTCCTACATTCTGAGATACAAAGTTACATCTGTATGTATATACCTATGCATTTATGTATCTATCCATGAACACCCACAGATATGTATATATGTATATATTCCCATGCATGAGTATTAGGAGTACAATAAAACCTGCTCAGTTTGTGTAAGAGATGTTCAATTTCACAGTTTAAGGATCCCTTACATGTTCAACTTAGCTGTATTTTTTAATCTGTGATTCACATCCCTTCTCTAATAAGAGTAGACATAATTTGGTCTGCAGACCATATCTTTGCGACCTTTATTCTAGATTGTGTGTGAAACAGAGGCATCATTTAAACCAGCTCTTCGCTTTCTCCAGTACAGAGGAACTGGTGACTTCTGCTCTAACTGTGTGGGGAAGAGCACACATGTTCCTTTCCCATATAAGTAATTCCTTAAAATTAGTGTGCACTCTGTAGCTATCAAAAGGAATAAGGGCAGGAGAGGAGAAGCTGCAATGAATGGAGATGAAATAAACAAGCTTTTCCCTTTTGTCTACTTTCTCTAGATGTCTTCAAAGCCTCCCTTCTTTCTGTTCTACTTATTATTGTCCTGTTTGGGAGTTTTTCCTTTTTGTTTTTGGGTTTTTTTGTTTGTTTCTTTGCTTGTTTGTTTCCTGTTGTTTGTTGACCATTGTAACTGTTAGTTACCATAAAAGTTACTTGTGTACTCATTTGTATGTGCTCAGACTTATTAATAAAATAATTTCTACTGAAGATATAAAAGTCACATAAGCTTACAGGCTTAAAGCCTATTATATCTGTTGTCTCAAACTTTCCTTTGGTCACTTTCCATGGTTGTCAGAGAGGATAGGCTAGCCCAGGGATCCCTGTGAAAGAGTTAAAGGAAGAACTGGAGAAGCTGAAAGGGATGCAACCCCATAGGATGAACAACAATACCAACTAATTAGACCCTCAGAGATCCCAGAGACTAAGCCACCAACCAAAGAGCATACATGGGCTGGTCATACCTCCCCTTACACACACACACATACACACACACACACACACACAAACACACAGAGAGAGAGAGAGAGAGAGAGAGAGAGAGAGGTATCAGAGGAATGTTTTGTCTGGCCTCAGTGGGGAGAGAGAGAGAGAGAGAGAGAGAGAGAGAGAGAGAGAGAGAGGTATCAGAGGAATGTTTTGTCTGGCCTCAGTGGGGAGAAATGTGCTTGGTCCTGTGGACCCTTGATGTCCCAGTCAAAGAAGGGGCATGCTAGAATGGCAAAGTGAGAGAGGGTGGGTGAGAAGGGGGGAAGTGACGGCTTGGGGGAGCTTGTGGAGAAGGAAGCAGAAAGTGGGACATCATTTGAAATGTAAATAAAATAATTAATACAAATTTTAAAAAGAAACAGAAAAGATAAGGCCAAAGTCAAGGCACAGGTAGGGCTATATTTCTTTTGTAAAGGGAAAATCTTCTATGTCTGCCATCAGTACGTGGGGTGGTAAGAACTACATTCACAAGGATTAGCCTGTTAAGCATAGTATTTCAGCTCTCCTAATAAGGATTACTGTCTTAGTCAGGGTTTCTATTCCTGCACAAACATCATGACCAAGAAGCAAGTTGGGGAGGAGAGGGTTTATTTGGCTTATACTTCCATACAGCTGTTCACCACCAAGGAAGTCAGGACTGGAACTCAAGCAGGTCAGAAAGCAGGAGCTGATGCAGAAGCCATGGAGGGATGTTCCTTACTGGCTTGCTTCCCCTGGCTTGCTCAGCCTGCTCTCTTATAGAATCCATGACTACCAGCCCAGGGATGGTCCCACTCACAAGGGGCCTTTCACCCTTGATCACTAATTGAGAAAGTACCCCACAGCTGGATCTCATGGAGGCATTTCCCCAACTGAAGCTCCTTTCTCTGTGATAACCCAGCTGTGTCAAGTTAACACAAAAACTAGCCAGTACAATTGACCCCTTGTCAACTTGACACACAAATACATCACTAGTAAGCCTCAACCCTTAGTTCTTACTCATCCCCCAGATCTTAAATAACTTAAAAGTCCCACAGTCTTTACATATTAAAAGTTCAATCCTTTTAAAATATCCAATATCCTTTAAAATCCAAAGTCTTTTTACAATTAAAAGTCTCTTAACTGTGGGATCCACTAAAATATTTTCTTCCTTTAAGAGGGAAAAATATCAAGGCACAGTCACAATCAAAAGCAAAAATCAATCTCCAACCATGCAATGTCTGGGATCCAACTCACGATCTTCTGAGCTCCTTCAAGGGCTTGGGTCACTTCTCCAGCCATGCCCTTTGTAGCACTCACCTTGTCTTCTAGGCTCCAGCTGCCTGTACTACTCCATTGCTGCTGCTGTTCTTGGTTGTCATCTCATGGTACTGGCATCTCCAAAATGCTGCTGTTTTCCACTGTAACTAGGCTTCAGCACTAGCCTCTTATAGTCTCTCTTCATGGTGCCAAGCCTCAACTCCTTTGCATGACCCATTCAGTCCTGGTCCATCAATTGCAAATGAGGCTGCACTTTCACCAATGGTCTTCCATGGCCTCTCACAGTGCTTCCTTGGCCTCAGCTGCTCTGCATGACCCATTCATGCCTTCAAAACCAGGACTACCTGGGTAACTCTTACACATTACCAAGTCCAGCCACAGCACAAGGCTATCTCTGGAACACAACCTCTGTGCTCTCAGAAAACACTTTCCAGAAGATGTCACCTCAATGATGCTGGTCTCTTCTTAATTACCGCTAATTTCTTAGCTCCAGATAACCAGCATCAATAGTCCCAGTAATGCAAAGTTTTGCTTTAGTAGTTCTGGTATCTTGTTAATCACAGCTGATTCTTCAGCCCCAGCTAACCAGAACCACAGAATCTTCACAATCCAAAATAGCAATGGCCCTAAAAAGAGTCTTTAATTTTCCCTCTGAAATTTCACAAGCCAAGCCTCCATTTTCTGCACTGTTCTCAACATTATCTTCGAAGCTCCTACACAACATCTCACAGAGCTCTTAACAACGAATGGATATTCAAGCCCAATGTTCCAAAGTCCTTCCACAGTCCTCCCCAAAACATGGTCAGATTGTCACAGGAATACCCCACTTCTGGTACCAATTTGTCTTAGTCATGGTTTCTATTCCTGCACAAACATCATGTCCGAGAAGCAAGTTGGGGAAGAAAGGGTTTATTCGGCTTAGACTTCCATACAGCTGTTCACCACCAAGGAAGTCAGGACTGGAACTCAAGCAGGTCAGGAAGCAGGAGCTGATGCAGAAGCCATGGAGGGATGTTCCTTACTGGCTTGCTTCCCCTGGCTTGCTCAGCCTGCTCTCTTATAGAGTCCAAGACTACCAGCCCAGAGATGATCCCACTCACAAGGGGCCTTTCTCCCTTGATCACTAATTGAGAAAATACCTCACAGCTGGATCTCATGGAGGCACTTCCCCAACTGAAGCTCCTTTCTCTGTGATAACCCAGCTGTGTCAAGTTGACACAAAAACTATCCAGAACAATTACTAAATTCCTGAAAGCTGTTCCTGGTTTTTCCTTCTGTGTCTGAACAAAGGTCTAAAATAAGAAAACAAACCATAATATGAGTCAAAATTCAGACTAAAAACATATTGCAGTTCAACTATAGAAACTATGGTATATAATTCTGTGGAATGACTTAAATAAGGGCAAATGAATATCTAAAGACATTAGTATAGTATGCCTTTCCCATTCTCAGGAAAGAGACCATAATTTGTAGGTTTTGAATTAACATATAAGCTATTGGTATGTGAAAGTGTGTGTGTGTGTGTGTGTGTGTGTGTGTGTGTGTGTGTGCATGTGTATTTTGACTATTAAAGATATTTATACTTTGAAACATCCCCTAAACCCAGAGCAAACTTTTGCTTCAGATCAATAGAGCTGTAATATTGAAAACAATACTTAAGAATTGAAAAGTGACATTAGATTTCTGTTATATAGTGGAACTCAGACAAACTACATCTGGAATTCAGAAAAGTATTTTCTAGAGTTCCTGGAGAACTACAACATCAAGGAAAAAAGCTAAAATTCTCTATGCTTTTTCTTAGGGAAGGGATCTCTTGTTTCTCTTTATTTTTCAAAAGCTATTGGTCTTTTAGATAGCCACCTCATACACTTCTCATTAATGTAGGAAGCCTACACTTTTTATAAGCTTCTACCCACAAGGAATGAGACATTCTGCCTGCAAATGTCACATTTCTTTGAATAGCAATATATCACAAGGACATATAATTAAGTGTGCTATGTGAAAAGCTAGACAATTTTGTCATTTGGTTTAAGGAACACATTACTAAGGATACACTACACCTCTTAATGCACCTTTCCTCCACCCCACAGTAATATTTTTTAGTCTAAATTCATAGGATTCGTATAAAAAAAGGGGGGGTTGGCTTTAATTCGTAACTCAATGTTGGAATAATTTCAAGCACGTGGTATAAAAAAGCCCAGATAACTAGGCCTCAAGGATACTTCTAATTGAGATAATATTTTATGTAATTTTATCCTAGAAACTAGACTTACTAGAGATAAGATTTAAAACAATGTCTCTTTAATTAAGCATTAAAATTTGCACTGTCATACATTCATGAATTGGCAACCAAACTTTATAAAGTGATAGTGATGTTTTTAATATTGATTTTAAAGATGAAAAATTGGGTTTTGCTTTCCTAAAGTTGTAGATATAGTTTTATATTGCAAAACAAACTTAAAAAATCTAAAATCTGTCCTCATTACAAGAAGAGCAAAGTTTAGAGCAGCCTCAGAGAAGCTTGCACGATGTTTCTTGTGTTTAGCAAACCTAGACTAAGGAAGTTCTTGGGATCTCACCCTTCCCTGCCTTCAGGGGGATTTCTTTTTAACTAAACATTTGTTTCAGATCTACCCAGGTGTTGTTCATAATAATGTTTGAACTTAAGATTTATAAAAGGTCTATCAGGCTATAGAACTTACACAGGCATTACAAGATGGCTTGCCTACTTCATATAAAATTATTATGGATTTGAAAGTTTGTTGTTTCCTTTGCATCCTGTTAATCATAAAGAGTTTAACTCTAGTGAGCTTGTACTCACTGGAAAATTTTGCCCCTAGGTATGGCTTTATGTAAAAAATTTTCATTGTCTCGGCTTCAATACAAGACCCTAAGACTTTGAATCTTTCAGTGTATTGTTTCTTAAATGAAAAGTAATTTAATAGCAAATGCCTCTAAAGAAGTTTACTTCAAATCCTTGCTGTCGCATAATGAACTTTAAAGTCCTAGAGAGTAGTTGTTGCTCCATAAGATTCAGAGACAATATCTTTTAATATTTAGGGTTTTAGTTATCCTAAGAAAATTGTGGTACAAAAAAATTTAAGAAAAAAGGGGATGTTGCTTATTACAAATTATTTTCAAAAGCTTCCAGGAGATGTTAATTAGCTAAGACCTCATCTTAAACTCACCACAGGAGAACTTAAGCCTTTGTTAGATACTATCAAGTAAGATTCAAATTAACTGGTGAGAAACAAAAAAGCTTTGCAGAAAGTAGAGAAAGCTGTGATCAATTGGTATCAATTATAATCAGTGGTAATCAAATATTAGGTACATATTCTAGTTATTATTAAACGTGTCCACAGTCNCTAAGACCTCATCTTAAACTCACCACAGGAGAACTTAAGCCTTTGTTAGATACTATCAAGTAAGATTCAAATTAACTGGTGAGAAACAAAAAAGCTTTGCAGAAAGTAGAGAAAGCTGTGATCAATTGGTATCAATTATAATCAGTGGTAATCAAATATTAGGTACATATTCTAGTTATTATTAAACGTGTCCACAGTCATTCTTTGGCAAAGGAGACATTATCTTTTTTCATCTACAAGTAAAGTTTTAACATTCTATTGCAAAGCTAAAATTTAGATGCCAAAAACCTCATTGCTGAGTGAGTGCCTTATAATATTCTACAACCAGACATACAAATACCTAAATGAAGTGAACGGATCCACTAATTGGCACATGGCATGATCCTGAACAGGAAGTTAATACGGGGGGGGGGGGGGCAATCTTTGTGTTTTTTCCACAGAAGCTGCAGGAGCATGCTAGCTTCAAAAATGATTCCTGTGACGCGCTGACCTGTGAGTTCCTGAGTGCCCTGACAGTGGTGATAGGAAAGCTGTATTGAGCGCACAGAAGGAGGAATCAAGGAGAGCAGACACTTGCAAGCAGAATGAAGAAACTCTTCCTTTCTCCTGCCACAGACTGCAGCAATGAGAGCTGACCTGGTGCCGACTTAAAATAAAAACAACTAAAAGCTGACTCCTGAGGCAGAGAGACTGGTACAGAGAATGGACAAGATGTTTGTCAGAGACAATGTTTTTGGCCATTTAGGCCAACTCCCCTATAGCTGTGGAAGTTTGTGTACATCACCCATATGCTATATTGTTGGGTAATTTTGATAGAGTTAAGATAACCAATCTTGGCAAATCTTTTCATATTACTTGTAATTCTTGTCAATTAACAAATTGTGTAGATCCTAATTTAGATAAGGAATCTACTGTTATGATGTTGTTAAAAAGACCTGTTTATGTTTTGCTGCCTGTAGAGTTAAATGATCGTTGGTTCGAGAATTCGAGAATGCAAACTTTGAAAAGGTTAAATGAAGAGTTTTAGGAAATACTGCTTTAATTGCAATTTTAACTTCTTTTGCTGTATCTACCACAGCTTTAGATCAGCAGTTACATACTGCTAATTTTGTTAAGGATAAGCATAGGAATATTTACATAGCTTTGTCAGAACTACATATTATAGATAAGAAACTGGAGGCAGAGATTAGTGCTTTTAAAAAGGTAGTAGGGAAAGTTATAACTAATAAAGTTAGAAAGGCAGAAATTTCAGATATTGGCAGAAGTCACTTGGACACTTGGAACATTGACCATTGTGTTTCGAATTATCCTTAGAGCTCTGCTGAGATCTGTAGCCAGGACTAAGCGGGACATTCAAGGAGCAGAATGTTCCACTCTTCCCAGTGAAGCTGCTTGATCAAAGTTGAAAAACTTGAAAAGCGCTCACGAGACAGAGTTGCAAAAGGAACTCATTCTCCTGGGAAAACATTCTCGCTATCCATGCACCCCCGCATTAGTCTGGTGTATAGACCCACGCACGTGCTCTCATTAAGTAGGATTTTATTATACTGCTTTCAAATATTGAATTTTGACCTAGCTAAGCCTTTCACCAGTGTTCCAACAACAACAACAACAAAAAAGGGTGACCTGCTACATCCACTCCAGTAGCAACCTGCATGACAGACTGAAAAGTCTAGGCATGGTCCCAGGGCAAAAAAGCCTGGGACTTTAGTCTCCTGGAATTGTGGCATCTTATATAAAGAATCCTCCAACGTCCTTGATTTAGTTAGTAAACAGATCTGTGTGCTTTCCCCTAATATTGCTTCATTATAAGTGCTTCTAAGGATTCATATTTTAACATATAGCTAAGTTAGATTCTAGGCAGTCCTTGATCCAACCTTGAGCATGTTTAGCTAAGTCACTGCCCTACAAAGGAATTCACCACTACATAGGAATAAGGAAGTTTGCGACCTGAGAAGGAACCAGACTAGATACTTAGAACTATAGCTAGCTGAGTTACACCCAGATACAAGTATTCACAATGGCCTAGGGGGAAGGTGGACTATGACAAGGGCATGAAGCCCTTGCACCTGGCTCCTAAGTTTAAGCTGACCGTAGGTGGAATTGTTTTTGATCCCAGTGTTAACCTTGAATCTTATCCCAGTAGGCTCTTGCCAGTCCTTCCTTGCTTGTATTATTGTTTTGTTATCTTGCTGGTGTGTCACCTAACTTTCCCATTTTCTTCTGTATAAAAGTCTGATGCTCAATTTAACAAATTACACTCAGATATTACACACTCCCTTGTGTGTCTTGTCTGTTTTCCTCAAGAGAACTCGACCCACACAAGCAGGGGACCCAGAGGGTCTGTGGCAGTCATATCCCACCTCTGTAACTTCAGTAACTAAAAACAAATGCTATTTAGGTTTATATGTTACTGGGATGTTTAATATATCTAAATATAATTGTATAAATTGTGTAACTTTCTCTCAAATTACATTTAGATACTAATACTATGCCTAGTTTTTTATTAAATAAAGTAGATGCATTTATTTATTTCTAACAGAGTCGTGTTAATAATTTCTGAAAGGATTATAATACTCTAACAACTTGCTTTACACTGTAGTTTAACAGAACCAAACCGTCCTCAGAATTGTAGAAGGATTTGCATTTGTTCCAGTAATACTGTGCTGTTATATTTCCAAAATAATTCCAAAGGATTAAGTATGAAATTGTACCTTACTATAGTTTTAATATGGTTCTCTGGTTACTAACAAAGTTAAGAATACTTTATATTTTCATTCATTACTAGGCTTTTACATTTTATAATTTCGAGATTTATT
This sequence comes from Mus minutoides, assembly GCA_902729485.2. Taxonomy (NCBI): domain Eukaryota; kingdom Metazoa; phylum Chordata; class Mammalia; order Rodentia; family Muridae; genus Mus; species Mus minutoides. The sequence continues at coordinate 123,015 of LR749585.1, forward strand.
TGCATCATGCTAATTTTCTGGATTTTTATATCTTCTTACTGAACATTTTTTTCCTAAAATATAAATTGGATTTTTAAGGTGAATGCTTTTATAACACTTTTAAAACAAAAGAAAAATAAAAACATGTATTCATCAACAATGAAGCAATCTAGACAATACATCATGGAAAAAGCAAACAAGCTTGTGAGAGTTTAAAAAATGCCTGAATGTCACCCTTGAAAACAAGCGTCCACACTTTGGTCTTTTTTCTTCTTGTACTTCACATGGCCTGTGAATTGTATCTTGGGTACTCCTAGCTTTGGGCTAATATCCACTTATCAGCGAGTACATAAAGTGTGTGTTCTTTTGTGGCTGAGTTACCTTAGTCAGGATGATATTTATACAATTCACAGACCATATAAAGCTCAAGAAGAAAGAAGACCAAAGTGTGGATGCTTCAGTCCTTCTTAGAAGGAGGAACAAAATACTCAAGAGGTAGAGGGTAGGAGGGATGTGGGAGGAAGAGATAAGGAATAGGGGGCAAATGGGGGGCAAAATCAAGTAGGGAGGAGACTGGGATAATATACAGAGGGTCAGGAATTTGATCAGAGGATGGGGAGATATGGGTAGCCACCAGCAAGTCCCAGATGTCAGGAAAGCAAGAGGCTCCTAGGTCCCAACAGGGATGAGATTAACTGAAGTACCCAACAAAGGGGAGGAAAAACATGTAGAGACTATGGGTATTGTGTCTGGATTTCACCCCCACAGCTAGGTATGCTCCTCTACACAGCTAGCTGGCAACAGCCAGGTAGACCTGGCCCACTATAAAAGGGCTGCTTGCCCCCTCCTCTCTCTTTTGCCTTTCTTACTCTTGCTCTCTTGCATCTCTCTTTTGCCCTCTTGCTCCCTCTCTCTACACAGTCCCTTCCCTCCTTTCTCCACATGGGCACAGCCAGTCTCTACTTCTCTACTCTCTTCCTTCCTCTGCCTCTACTACCCTCCTAACTCCCCTCTCCATGTGTCACACTCACTCCAGTGGAGTCTTCGTGAAAAGTCCAAAAGGTTGTCCTCAGTCCTGAGGCAAAAAGTTTCATGGAATCTGGTCTTCTGGAGGTCCTTGGCATCCCATCACATCGATGTGGTCCAGATTTGACCTTGTGATAGTCAGTGGAGGGTTTTGCATGCTTTCTTTCAGTATTGTTTTATTATAGGTATAGAGGTGCCCCAAGGAATGATTTGACAAATAACCAAGTTAGATTGTTTCCTGGACTCCATCTGTGTCCAAATATCATTGTCAATCATTGGGCCAACCCTGGCCTTTGAATTTAATGTTACTTATTCAGAAGAAATGCCTTCAGTGTTCAAAGAGAGATAGTGAAAGAAATCAGGAGTTGTACTTTACTAGATAAGAGTTAGAAATTTCAGGACAAGTTCAACAATGTAAACTTAGAATTCTCATTACAGTCATGTATGGCAGACTACACTACATAATAGAAGAAAGTTGGTGGGATTCTCTGGTAAATGGAGGTTCACCACAAATATTTAGAATAACAGCTGACTAACTTCCACATGCAGGAATTTACAACTGCCTAGGAAGAAGGTGGGTTATACAATAGACTAGAATTGGAACTATGGCTAGTGTGTGAAGCCCTTGCCCCTGGCTTCTAAGAATAAGCTGACTTTAGATAGGGCTGATTTTTATCTCAGTTGTAAACACTGCCTGGTTCCTGCCAGTTTTCATGTACGCATTTTTCTGTTTTGTTTAAAGAGTCATTATGCATCAGATGACCTTAATGTATCTTGGCTGATGTATTACCTAACAGCTTTGTTTTCTTCTGTAATGACCATATAAGTCTGATGCTTGCTTTGAGAAATTACACTCAGATTCAGCACTCTCTTGTGTTTGTGTCTGTCACTTGCCAACTTCTTGCCCACCTGATGACCAGAACCCTGATACTCCCCAGGTTGAGGGATCGAGACTGGGTCTGCCTGCTGCACCCATGCCCCTGAATAAACTCTATTCTATACTATAGCATCCTGTGGCTAGTCCCACAGCGGGAAGAGATGCCTTGATATGGGCCTGCTGAGGAAACCCCTGCCCCCATACTTTACCACATCTCCATAGAACATATCCTATAGCTCTTTATCTTTTTTATAAAAAGACCACAGATTAAGTATCACAGCATCTGCAAAAACAACACAACACTAACTAGCTAACCAACCATCTAACAACCTAACCATCCAAACAAGAATAAAATTCATAGACATGGAAACTTGACTATTTTGGTGACGCCTGGGAAGGTGGAGAGTAGCTTCTCACAATGCTTTCCTTATGATGGCTTGCTTCACATTACTCCAGGATTCTAATTTTCATAATCTGTAAGGCAAGAGAAAGTGAAAATTCCAAAGTTCAATTTTAATAGTCACAGTCTTTTGGAATATCTATCTGTAGCAAAAACCTAGACAAGCTGCCTTGGAAGGGACCATTTTTAGCTTAGTTTTTCACATTCATTTCTAGCCTAGTTAATCATATTTGAATGTGTAGCTGAAGAAAATACTAAGCAGAAACATGACAAACAGCAGTTTCAGGGTCTGGTACTTAATGCAATGTTTATAGATCACCAAATAGAAGCCCATGTAAGTCCAAGTAAACTAACCCTAAATTTAAGGAAGTATCAACTGTAAGTGTACTGGCTAGTCTTGTGTCAACTTGACACAGCTGGAGTTCTCATAGAGAAAGGAGCTTCAGTTGAGGAAATGCTTCCATGAGATTCAGCTGTAAGGCATTTTCTCAATTAGTGATCAAGGGGGAGAGACCCCTTGTCGGTGGGACCATCTCTGGGCTGGTAGTCTTGGGTGCTATAAGAGAGCAGGCTGAGCAAGCCAGGGAAAGCAAACCAGTAAAGAACATGCCTCCATGGTTTCTGCACCATCTCCTGCTTCCTGACCTGCTTGAGTTCCAGTCCTGACTTCCTTGGTGATGAACAGCAATGTGGAAGTGTAAGCCGAATAAATCCTTTCCTCCTCAACTTGCTTCTTGGTCATGATGTTTGTGCAGGAATAGAAACCCTGACAGTAAGAGAATGAAATTTAATTTTTCCACATTAAATGCAGTGGCTACAAATTATTAGAAATTGATATTTGTTGACAAAGAAGTATGAATTTAAAAGTCCTGCAAACAGTGGTATTTCTAGCTGAGAAGATGGTATTTAAGAGAGAGACCCTGGCAATAAACTATGAGGCACACTCACTTATTCTTTAAATTTTTCTTTGTAAACTGATGCATCTAACAGGACAGTGTCCACATATGACTCACAAGGAGTCATTTCCTTGCCTGTAAGCCTGAACTTATTATTTTTATTAACTTACTGAATTGTTGTTTTGCTTGTATATATGTCAGAGTGAAGGTGTTTATCCTCTGGAACTCAAGTTACAGACAGTTGTGAGCTGCTGTGTGGGTGCTGGGAATTTGACCAGTGTCCTCTGGAAGAGCAGTTTGTGCTCTTAAGAACTGTGCTTTCTCTCTAGAGAAAATCCCAGAAAATCTGAATCTTAAATTATGCTTTTCATTGATTATTCTTCTAAGGTTCCCTCTTATTTCCTTAACTTAGTGAATTTTATTCTTTAAGCAGCAAATGCAAATTTTAGAGGGTCATGATTGCTAAAATAATGTGCAAACATTTGATGGGGTTGAACACTGAGAATGTATGTGAATGCTGATTTGGTGTCACTTGTTTTCCTTTTTTTTCTTTTCTTTTTTATTGGTTATTTTACTTATTATATTTCAATTGTTATCCCTTTTATGTTATTGAAATTCAGACTAAAGGAAAAGAAAAAATACAAAAATAAATAGCTTCTTAAATTTCTCACTACTTTGAATATAAAAGAACTACACAGATATAATAAATTTTTCTAGATGTGCCTTAATTTTATTTTGGAATAAAACATGTTAATAATGTTAATAAATTTGATTCACAGCTAATTGAAAAGTAAAGAATTCATGCAACTTTTCAATTAGAATAAACTGAATCAAAATTAAATATTCTATGTGATGCTTTATACTAAAGATTCAAAGATAAACTATATGATTTAAAACACTTATATTGAGGTCGATACTGGAACTATACCTTTTTAAATAATATTTTACTATGGCTATGTTATTGATGATGCTATCTAGCTCTATAAACATTTATTGAGCACCAAGTAAAAATACTGTAGTAAAAGTAAAGGAGCAAAATGGAATAATTATGAGAAACCTACTTTAATACCTACCAGAAATGTATATATTTTTTTAAAGATTTATTTTTTATTTTTATTATATGTAAGTACACTGTAGCTGTCCTCAGACACTCCAGAAGAGGGAGCCAGATCTTGTTACGGATGGTTGTGAGCCACCATGTGGTTGCTGGGATTTGAACTTATCACCTTCGGAAGAGCGGTCGGGTGCTCTTACCCGCTGAGCCATCTCACCAGCCCCAGAAATGTATATTTTTAAAAAATTGACTCATCTGGTTATATTATCCCTGCCTTTCATCTCGATTTTGATTATTTATTAATCCTTAACAAAAAGATCAATATATCATTACTTCATTTATATACACTCAATATTGTGAGATAAAAGATCATTATGGAAGTACTACAATATAAAGAAGTTCCAGATGAAACTATAATATTTAGAAATGAACTATGTGTCTCTCATTTCCTGAACTACACTGAGCAAGTAGATATAATAGTATTTCTTTCCATATGAATAGAAATATTTTTAAATTTGTTGAAGAATCTCAATAAAGCCAATGAAAAGAATTATTATTCTCCTTGACTAGTCATGGAAAGTGCATGGTAATTGGTAGCCTCATATCAGTGTTCTGGAATCTCTCCAACTTCATTAGCAATTTTCATCTTAATTGTGTGGTCCATTAGCTTAAATCTGCATCACAAAGCTATCATGTAAGATTTTTTCCAATTCTAATCCATTCACTGTAAGGTCAAAGATTCCCTACTCATTGTGAAATAAAACTAAATATATTAAGTCAAAGGATTTTGTTTTATTGAATAAGCAAGCTCAAGTTAGTCATTGTATTACACACAAAAAATAATGCCACAGACAATGCCTCTAGTGCTTTCAGATAATTTTATAATGCAAAAGTAGTCTGGGAAAAAAAAAGGTCTGGAACCTTCAAAAAGTTAGAAAAGCCTATAACAATCCTTGATTCTATTTTCTGTGATGTATGTGCTGCCTCACAGTGCTGATACAAGTCTCAGTCTAACTGATCATAATCATTAGTATGCTTCTAAATAAAAAGTAGAGTCAAAGTCAACTTCATGGTGAAAGAAAATCATCAGGACAGAAGCATCTTAGTGTATTAGCAGAAGGTACATGGCCATATTTTCTTAAGCACAATTCTTTTCCAGATGTGTTTAGGTAACCAAATATTTAGTAGATCAATTCCACATAAATTCCTTTATTCAATCAAATTTTAATATTTTGAGGACCTATTATACTTTCCATTTTGCTACACCAAGACAAGAAAATGAAACACTATGCACTTAAGATTTTTATGACCTCATCTATTCTAATACTTTTTCAACTAATTTAATGAAAATTTATCAAATATTTTTGTCTATCTGAGACATTATTTCCCTATTTTCTTCCAGATGGTATAGCAAGTAACTACTCAGAATCCCTACTGAAATCCAAAAACTACATGTGTCTATATCTCAAATTTTATTGATTTGGCCAAAATATTAAATTAACTTAAAATATGGGTATTTCAGTAAATCATACATATTTCACAAATCACTTAGGTAAGTATTGAGCACATATTAGAAGATTTAAAAACTATAGCAGCTAGCTCTCTCTTTCAATCAAATGGAAAGTTTGGGCATGTTTCATATCTTTGCATATTTCATTCTCAGATCCTTCCCCTCATATCCCAAGCCTTACAAATCATTAAGGAAATTCTAAATGTATAGCCCAATTCTTGCATTAGCTAAGCTTCTCCTTAATGTGTTGGGTTAGCATCTAGGTTTCTATAAATGATTGTTTACTGAACCTAAGAATTTTAGTTTTTCTCTTTCCCCACTGACACCATCAAATGTCACGGCAAAAGCAATGAATAGGAGAAAAACACTTAATTTTCTCATAATTTTAAGTTATTCCTTATTGTAGAATATCAGAGGGAATCAGGATGACAGGAACTTGAAGTATCGAATCACATTACATCCACAATAAAACTAAAAATATATAAAATAAAATAAAATAAATGCATGCCTGCTAGCTCTCAGCTTGTCCTCTTCATGTATACAGGCAAACATCCTATGTTCAGAGGTTCTGATAAGGATCCTTCTTCGATAAATATGGCTTTTCCCAAATCATTTCACTTAATAATGACAATTTCTGACAGATGGTGTCTTGGTTAGGAATTCTATTACTGCAACAAAATATCATGAGGCAAGTTGGGAAGAAAAGTTTTTTATTGGTTTACAAGTCCAACACTGGAAAAGTCAGGACAGGAATTAAAGCAGGGCTGGAACCCAGAGGCAGGAGCTGATACAGAGGGTGCTGCTTACTAGCTTGCTTCACATGGCTCTCTCAGCTCGCTTTCTTATAGGACCCAGGACTCCCAGCACAAGGATGGCCCTGCCCAATAAACTTGGCCTTCCCCCCTTGATCACTAGTTGAGCAAATGCCTTACAGCTGGATCTCATGGACGCATTTCCTCAACTGAGACTCCTTCCTCTTTGATAACTTACATTTGTCTCAAATGGACACACAAAACCAGTCAGTACAGATTGCAAGCTTTATCTTGGCCATCCCTTATTTGTGTGCCCAGCAGGCTATCTCTTAGGTGTCAACTTGACAATTAATCCATCTGTTGCTAATGTGATAACCAACTGCATCACATTTTAGCCATAGTCTTCCACTCCTTTTCCCATAAGTTCACAACTATTTTGCATTATAACATACATTCAGTGTAACTTTAAACATTGCCAGAGTAATTTATAGTTCCAACATTTTAAAAGTCCAAAGAATCATAACTGTAACACCCATTCAAACAAAAATCAGATTTCATATTTACAAAACAGTAATGGGCACAATAAAAATTCTTATTCCAAAAGAAATTAATTGGGACACAAGAAACAGTTCCACCAAAACAGAACAAATTTCAAGGAGGTTTCAAACCACAAAGTCTTTCAGCTTCTCACCTGATACCTGGAGCTCACAGTGGGATTATATAGTGCCTGAAGAAGCTTTGGTAGAACTCTCCATCAAGCTCTGCTTGGTTAGCTCTCCTACAACTCTATAGCTTTCTTCAGGGTACATTCCATGATACTAATATCCCCAATACCCTCTGGTCTCCATGGTAACAGAGGCTTTGCCTTCATAACTTTATACAATGACATCTCCTGACCCCTTGTAGAGACTCTGATTTTCCCCCATATTACCTGGCCTCAGCTGCTTTCTGGTCCACTAAATCATGTATCCTCTCTGCTTTCAAAACCAATAGCAGGTAGAAATTGCCATGTTCTGTTGCCAGCTTGGGATGTAGCATGGCCCCATTGGAACACATCTAAATCAGCTTCTGTATGCTAATTCTGGGGAAACATTTTTTTTTTTTTAGGCAGCTAGCTGCCTTCAAGGCACAGAAAGCCCTTTCAGCCTAGATTTTCTTTCTTCAAATGAGCCTGAACTATCACAAGGTACAGTCATCAATGTATGGAGTTTGACCTTAAACAGCCCTCATATTGAATCAGCACATCATAGGAGGTTTCTCTTCAGGCTTAACGATTATCGCTTTAATGTTTACAGAAGGTTTCTAACCACAGGCCCTAATGCTTTCCTGTTGGAAATTCTTCCTCATAATAAAACTAATGCATTACCTCTCAAATCAGCTTCACTCAGGGAATCAGGACACAGGGAGAATATGGCCATATTATTCTCAGAAATAATCCTCTAATAGCCCTTATCAAAGATCCTGATAGAACCCTTGTTTCAATCTGAAATCTCATGAGCTGGGCCACCAACATCAGTGTTTCTCTCAGCATTCTTGTCTGTCATGTTCTTCCCCATAACCTAGAATGGCCAGTGAAGCTCTTCTCATAGCATTTAATGACTATTCCATCCAAAATTCCAAAAATCTTCATTTCTCCTGCAAACATTTCTAAACCCCTAGAAGGTTCACCACAGCAACAAATTCACTTCTAGGCATCAAATTTTGTCTTAGGATCCTGTCCTGTTGGTACAATAAAATGTCCTTAAACACAAACTTAAAAAAAGATGGGCTGATTTGAATCAGAATCCCATGTTAGAAACCATCATTGGAGAGAAGCCAATCAGCTTGAACATGAAACAGGGGGTCACATAACAGCCACAGTCAAAAACAAAGAGAGAAATGAGTGAATGTGTGACAGCTATCTTGTTCTCTCCATTTTATAGTCCAGGATCTCCTGCTCAGGAAATGGTCCTACCCCGAAACAAGAGGGCATCAATGTGCTCTCATATCAGCTTTTACTCTGAACCTCTCATCTAAATGTGATATCCTTTCAATATATGGTGGTGGACATAATGAGTTATCCTACTTTTCTTCAATTCTACATAACACCCTTGATCTGAATATGTAATTGCACCTTAACTATCTCTATGCCTTGAACGAAATAACAAAATAAATTATTTAAAAAGTTTAATATTTCACATATACTTTCCATAGCACATCACATTGTTCTGTGCTATTCTACTTTATATCTTTGATTAAATATGAAGAGAATCTTTTGTCTCAATTCCTTTAAAAACTGAATCTTACTGGATACATTCTGGCTTACTGGATATATATATATATATATATATATATATATATATATATATATATAAAATCTTTCTTATATTCTTCCTCATTAAAATCAGTTGCATTTGTAGAGCCTGATACTCATATCAAGAGACTCTCAGCCTCTTAGCTCATCCTCCCTTTTAGTGGGTCAAGACTTGGAATCAAATCTCTTGTGTTGGAAGCTTTAGAGATGATACTACTTAAGTCAAATCATTTAATGCAACTCTGGCTGGCTGGACAGAGAAATGAAGCAGTTTCCTGGAATGAGCTGTTTAGATAGGATAAGCTCTATGGCGCTCAATCTACTTCCTAATCCTATTAGGCCTGGCAAAAAGAGATAAAAGGACCATTAGAGTGGTGTGGCTGTGCCCTGGCCTGGATATTGTAAGCCAGGCTCTGTGAGTGGTGACTTCTTTGTGATTTGCAGAAAAACTGCTGGTGAGGAGGTAGTCCAACAAGAATGTGCTGCTACAAGAACAAAGTGATGTGAATCCTATTTCTGTACTTCTTAAACAGGAATCAAAGACTTACTCTGTGAAAAATATTAGAAAGAATTGGAAGTAACTTCTTTATTTTTTTCATTTTTTTTATTAGATATTTTCTTCCTTTACATTTCAAATGCTATCCGGAAAGTCCCCTATACCCTCCCCCAACCCTGCTTCCCTACCCACCCACTCCCACTTCTTGGCCCTGGTGTTCCCCTGTCCTGGGGCATATAAAGTTTGCAAGACAAAGGGGCCTTTCTTCCCAATGATGGCCGATTAGGCCCTATTCTGCTACATACACATCTTGAGACCTGAGCTCTGGGGGCACTGGTTAGTTCATGTTGTTTTTACACCTATAGGGTTGCAGACCCTTCAGCTCCTTGGGTACTTTTCTCTAGCTTCTCCATTGGGGGCCCTGTGTTCCATGCAATAGGTAACTTCTACGATCCTAAAAATTAGATAGGTGAGAACTTATGAGTGGTGGAAGCTTTAAAGATCAATATTTCTTTAAAAAAATATGATTCCTATAAATTATGTCATCATGAGAATTTTGTTCAATAGTCATATCTCTAGGTTTCTGAAGCAAAGAACTACATGTATTTAAATACTTTGAGTTTTATTCCAACAATATGTTGAACAAGTGACTGGCAATAAGTAACCAAGATTCTAAAATATACTCCTTTTTACAAGGTTTCTATAATTCTCTTGATGAAACTAGCTTCCTGTTTCAAATTGGGGAGTAGGTTTCATCATCTATTTTCTTCCTATTTGAACTTCAACAAAAAATTAGAAAGTTAAAGTGTTTGTGATCAGAGGAAAATGTATTACTTTCTCAAATGAATGTGTGCTGTGTTTTATGCACCTAGTTTGTTATTTTCACTGCTGTTACATTGAGTGTCTTAACATCCCAGGTTTTATTCTTTGAATACATACATACATACTCTAAAAAATTAAAATTTAGAATCAGAAGATTATGATGACATGTGCAAAAGAGCACCTTCTCTCTCCTTCATCACTGAGCTACCTCCAGTTACTTCTGCCTTCCAAGTATAATGATGTATTATAATAGTCAGAAAGGCTCTATTACTTTCCTTCAAAATTTGATATGTGTATTTTTATTATATGTAGGTATAGGGAGGAAATGGGCATGTACATATAAGTACAAGTACTCTTTTAGGGCATAGGTGTCAACTCTGTAGGAACAAGAGTAACAGAAAGTTGAAAACTGACTAAGGAGAGTGCTGGGAACTGAACCAGCCTGCTCTGCGAAAACAATATATCCTCTCAACCACTATTAATTTAATTTCTTCAATCCCAGCAGACTACTATTAGGATGAAAACGCTTATCTCCCCAGAAAAGCTCTTCTGTTCTAATTAGATATCCTCATCCCTTTCTACCTGTCAATAGTAAAGCCCCTAAATTGAATAAAAAATTCCAGTCCATGCTTGCATGGCCAGGATTCAGCCTTTCTCACATACTCTCTCTCTCTCTCTCTCTCTCTTTCTCTCTCTCTCTCTCTCTCTGTGTGTGTGTGTGTGTGTGTGTGTGTGTGTGTGTGTAAAAAGAAAAACAAATGGGTAAGATTTTTATAACTTCAGGTACTAAAATTTGTTTCAAATATTCTGTCTTTCTTATAAGTTGGACCCAGGACATACAGCTCCTTGTCACCTTTAGAATCGGCCTTTGCCGCTTTGCATTATTACTCTTCCACCAACAGCCTCCACTTCTGTCTTGGCCCCTTTATGTTTTGTTCTTTTTCAGATGTGGATTAATTTAGCTGCTCATACATTGCATCCCATGGTCATCATTCATGACATCCTTGAGCTGACAAGGTAGAGCTCAGTGAGAGAGCATCCCAGTTGTTATTTGGATGCATCCTGGAGCTGACAAGGGGGAGTTAAGTAAGAGAACATTCCAGTTGTTACTTGGATGTATCCTCAGAAATGACAATGAATTAGGTAGAGGGCACATATTTCTTTTATATATTTCACACTTTTCAAATAATTTTCTATGAAAGATTCCATACCGAGTATTAGTATTTTTAAGTGTTTTAGCTAAAATAAAGTGAAAAATACTGAAAAAGGAAAAAGAAGTTATTGCATGACCTTTCCTGATGTGAAAGGGCAATGACAAACAAGAGAAAGGAATCCATCCAAGTTCAACATACTACTGTTGCCCCATCATATCCATGGATGACTCCTGGATATCTGAACCACAGAACGGGTTAACATTCCCCATCCTATATATTTTAACACCACTCAAGATCATGTGCATTTTGAGCAGAAAACATGTGTGGAATTTCACTGGGAAGGTCTGGTGGGCCTTGGCTCTCATTCATTAAGTGAAGTAATATAAGAGGCCCTTGGTCCTGGGAAGGCTCAATGCCCCAGTATAGGAGAATGCCAATATGGGGAGGTGGGAGTGGGTAGGTGGGTAGGTGGGGGTGCTCCCTCATAGAAACAGAGAGAGTAAGGATGGGATAGGGGGTATCCAGAGGGGAAACAAGGAAAGGGAATAACATTTGAAATGTAAATAAATAAAATACACAATTTTTTAAAATAAAATACAAAACAAAGAAACACAGTTCCATAACATAGACCTCATTGTCTCTGTATTGTTCTGCTATAGCTTTCCATTGACAATGGATCAAGGACTTCTTCATGGAAGCAAGCACCTCTGTTTTATGATGAAAAGGAGTGTGGCAATCCAGGAGGAAATGACTATGTTTCAATATTAGTTATGTGCAATAAATAAGAAATTCCCTGTCTCATCTCAGGCCCTCTCTGCATGTTCTCACCCATAAGAAGACCAACAAGTACAAACTCAGTACCCAATGGGCCCACACCTGACTCTTGTTCAGAGGCACAGGGCCCAAGCTGGGAGGCCCACTAGGTGCCCCTGGACGAGCCCTGTGAGGCCATGCAAAAGCCAAAATGGCTGCCCCAAGGATGCTCGCACCAAACACACACACACACACACACACACACACACACACACACACACACAGAGTGAGTGAGAGAGAGAGAGAGAGAGAGAGAGAGAGAGTTAGCCTTGGTGCCTTCCAAAATTGGTTCTGCTGTATTTTAAACCTAGTTCTAATTTATTCTTTGAGAAAATAAACAAGAAAAAGAAATTCCCCACACCCTTCCACAGATAACAAAAATCCACAAATAAGTATAAAATCAGATGTAGAGAATGGAAATACATATATATTCAAGAAATTAGAAATTAAAGATGGAAAATAAAAGAAAATGAGTAAGACACTAGCTAAGCTGAGCTATCAGCAGATGTGTTACTCATATCATTCTATTTGTAGTTCTAAGAATTCTGAAATCTTAAACCCAAATGGACAGGATGCCTAGTCTGGTTTCATCAAGTTCATATTGATTTATGTAGGGTTTCAATAGCCTACAGTCATGATACTCAACATCATCTCTCTTGGATTCTAATACATTGTTCACATTTCCATATTGAGTGTGATGGTTTGTATATTCTTGGACCAGGGAGTGGCACCATTTGGAAGTGTGGCCTTGTTGGAATAGGTGTGACCTGGTTGGAGTAGGTGTGTCACTGTGGATGTAGATTTAAGACTCAAACCCCAGTTGCCTGGAAGTCAGTCTTCCACCAGCAGCCTTTGGATGAAGATATAGAACTCTCAGCTCCTTCTGTACCATGCCTGCCTGGATGCTGCCATGCTCCCACCTTGATGGTAATGGACTGAACCTCTGAATCTGTAAGCCAGCCCCAATTAAATGTTGTTTTTCTATAAGACTTGCCTTGGTCATGGTGTCTGTTCACAGCAGTAAAACCCTAACTAAGACAGAAGTTGGTACCAGAGACTGGGGTATTGCTGTGATAGGCCTGACCATGCATTTATTTGAAAGAATGTGGATTTTAGGACTGGATTTGGAACCAAGTGGAATGCTTTAAGTGGGGCTTAATGGATCATCCTAGTAGGAATATGGAAGACTTTGGTTGCTGGGAGTAATTTGAACTGTGTTGTCCTGGCCCAAGAGATTTCAAAGGAAAAGGATTTCAGTATGTGGCATAAAGACTGTTTTTGTGGTATTTTGGTGAAGAATGTGGCTACTTTTTGCCCTTGTCTGAAAAGTCTGCCTGAAGCTAAGGTAAAGAGACTTGGATGAATTGCATTAATTGCATTGACAAAGGAAGTTTCAAAAAAGCCCAGCAGAGACTTTGTTCTCTGGTTAAGTCTCACAAAGAGAAGTTTGAACAAGCATAGCAAGCTTAAAAAGGCAAAATATAAAATATATGGTTCGAGTATTAAAGGCATACCAGGAAGTGAAGTGGAGCAAAATTCTGTGCTATAGGAAATAAGAGATTAAGGGAGTGGGACCTTGGGGCAAGATCCTACCCAGCTGAATTTAGATCCAGGCATGGTGGTTCACACCTTTAATCCCATGAGACAGGCATGCTGATCTCTGCATTCAAGGTCAATCTATAGAGGAAGAACCAGGATAGCCAAGCTTAGGCAGTGAAGTATTTAGAAAACATAAAGACAGTGATAATGTAATAGTACAAGGGGATCATGTTCTAATTCCTGCAAGCAGCAGAACTGGGCAGCTTCAGCCATGTGGCTCTTGTTCTAGAGTTAAGAATGGAAGGAACTACTGGGACAATTGATGCTGGTTAGCTGGAGCTAAGACATTAGCAATGATTAAGAGACCAGCATCACTGAGTTGAAATCTGGGAGTTGTTTTCTGGGAGCACAAAGAAGCTGTGTTCCAGAAATTGCCAAGGTTGTACCTCCTTCTGCAGCTGGACTTGGTAATGTGTAAGAGTCAGGTGGTAATGGTTTGGAAGGCATGAAGAACAGCTGAGGCTTGGCACTGTGAGAGGTCGTGGAAGGCCACTGGAGAAGGTATAGCCTCAGCTCTAGTTGATGACCCAGGACTGAAGGGGTCAGGCAAAGGATTTGATGCTTGGCACCATGAAGAGAGCCTATGAGAGTCTATTGGTGAAGCCTAGTTGGAGTGGAACACCCCAGTGTATTGGAGATACATGATCAGTACCATGGGATGATCACCAAGAACAGCAACCATAGTAGAGTGGATCAACCTGAGCTTAGAGTGCTACAGAGGCAGAGCTGGAGAAGTGATGCCAGCCCTTAGGAGGAGTTCAAAAGATCAAGTGGAATCCCAGACACTGAAACAAAGAAGTTGTAACATTGAAATTGCCTTGGAGAGCTGAAGGGGTCTTCAACCCTATAGGTGGAAGAATAACATGAACTAACTAGTTCCCCCTGTGCTCATGTCTCTAGCTGCATATATGGAAGAAGATAGCCTAGTTGGCCATCTTTGGGAAGAGAGGCCCCTTGGTCATGTAGACTTTATATGCCCCAGTACAGGGGAACGCCAGGGCCATTATGTGGGAGGGGGTGGGTAGGGGAGCAGGGTGGGAATGGGGGAGGGTATGGGGAACTTTCTGGATAACACTTGAAATGTAAATGAAGAAAATATCTAATAAAGAAAAAAAAAATTGCCTTGGAGACTCAAAGATGTTAAAGATGCCAGAGCCATGGGATACATGCTGAGGAAAGCTGCTAACAGGGAGTAGAACTAGCCCAGGAGAAAGCAGTTTGTTGCAATCAACAAAGATGAAAAAGGAATGGAGATCTGAAGACTGCTTTGACATCAGCCATGGAGATGCAGAGTTTGGAGTTTGCCCAGCTGGTTTCCTGCCTTGCTTTGGAGATTAGTTGGATGAATCTCAGAAGAGACCTTGAACTTTGGACTTTTAACATTACTGAGACTGCTATAGACTATGAGGACTTTGACAGTTGGATTAAATCCATTTGCATTATGCTATGTTTAAGTATGGCCCCCATAGACTAATGTTTTTGAACAAGTCTATGAGGGCCAGGGAGTGGAATGTTATGGATTGTATATTCTTGGACCAGAGAGTGGCACCATTTGCAAGTGTGGCCTTGTTGGAATTAGTGTGACCTGGTTGGAATAGGTGTGTCACTGTGAGTGTGGGCTTAAGACTCAAACCCCAGTTGCCTGGAAGTCAGTCTTCCACTAGCAGCCTTTGGATGAAGATATAGAACTCTCAGCTCCTCCTGCACCATGCCTACCTGGATGCTGCCATGCTCCCACCTTGATGGTAATGGACTGAACCTCTGAATCTGTAAGCCAGCCCCAATTAAATGTTGTTTTTTTTAATAAGACTTGCCTTGGTCATGGTGTCTGTTCACAGCAGTAAAACCCTAACTAAGACATTGAGTTAAACCTTCTATACCTGTCTCTGATTAATTTGGACCCAGGCTGTTCTAACTTTATTTATTAATTTATTTATTTATTCATTTATTTACTTATTGGTATCTATTACTTTGCCATCACTGCAAACCCTGTTGCTGATTAAAAATTGAGTTCTAAAGGGAAATATGTATTTGTGCTGAAGGTTTCAGAAGCCAGTGTTCTCTTGGTCCCTTTGCTCCGGGTGTGTGGAGAGGGAGAACTTTAAGGTAAGGAGCGTATAGCATAGCAATGCTGTTAACTTGCTATTGGTCAAAAAGCAGAGGACAGGTTGCCTCAGAGTCCCTGAGTAGTGATAGAACTTACTCCAATTGTCTTCACCCTCTTTAATTTCAATGTCATCCCAGTGATGTCATCAATTTATGGAAAAGTCTTCAATACACGCACTGTGAAAAGATAATTAAGATCAAGCCCATAATATACTAAATATCTATGATTGTTCAAAAATGCTTTTAAAAGCTTAGCCAACTTACTTTTAACAAACTAGCCACTGAGTTTCTATATCAAATGTATCTTAGTAGCATGAATAATCTCTTCATAATTATAAAGGATTCATTTGATCCCTGAGAAATGAGTCTGTACTGTATGGTTTTGAGTTATGACCCAAAGTCACAAATGATGCCTCTAGTAGAATATTTGTAGCAAGTAATCTTTCTGGGTAGTCTTTGCAGTATGATATTGGGCATAACTGCTATGAGTGAGCTCATACCTTTAGGGGAAATCCTTTTGATTTTACCATTGAGTATGCTGGTAACTATATACTTGTCACATGGCAATTATTATGTGAATTCTTCTATTAATTAACTACAACACAAATTGAATTGCAATTAAAAATTACCCTGGCATGCAAAATATAAATACAATTTCATAATGGTATATAACATTCTTAATGTGCTTTTGAACTCAATTTACTATGATGTTATTAATAGAATCAAATAAAAGACCCAGAAATAAACCCACATACATATGGACCCTTGATATTTGATAATGAAACCAAACTTATACAATGGAAAAAAGAAAGCATCTTCAACAAATGGTGCTGCTCTAATAATCCAAATAGATCGATATTTATCACCCTGCATAAAACTCAAGTCCAAGTGGATCAAAGGCCTCAAAATAAAACTTGATACACTAATCTCATAGAGGAGAAAGCTGGAAATATCCTTGAATGCATAAGAGAAAATTTCCTGAACCTAACACCAATAGCTCAGGCTAAGATCAACAATTGATAAATGGGACCTCATGAAACTTCAGAGCTTCTGTAAGACAAAGGACACTGTCAATAGGACAAAACAGCAACCAACAGATTGGGAAAAGAACTTCATTAACCCTAAATTCAGTAGAGAGCTAATATCCAAAAAATATATAGAACTCAAGAAGTTAAACTAAAAAAAAAAATAACCCAATTAAAAAATGGGATACAGAATTAAACAGATAATTCTCAACAGAGGAATCTTGAATGGCCAAGAATCACTTAAAGAACTGTTCAAAGTCCTTAGTCATCAGAAAAATGCAAATCAAAACAACTCTGAGGTTCGATATTATACACATCAGAATGGCTAAAGTTAAAATCTCAAGAAAGCACATGCTGGCAAGGATGTGTAGCAAGGACAATATTCCTTCCTCACTACTGGGAGTGAAAATGTGTACAACACTTTGGGAATCAATTTGGTGGTTTCTCAGAAAACTGAGAATAGTTCTGCCTCAATACCCAGCTATACCACTCCTGGGTATATATTCAAAATATGCTCCACCATCCCACAATGGTACTTGTTCAACTATGTTCATAGAAGCTTTATTCAAAATAGCCAGAAACTGGAAAAAATCTACATGTCCTTCAACTGATAAAGAAAATGTACATCTGCAAAATGGAATACTACTCAGCTTTTAAAAACCAAGACATCATGAATTTTGCGGGCAAATGGATGGAACTTGAGAATATCATCCTGAGTGAGGTAACCCAGCCCCAAAAGGATATGCATGCTATGCACTCACGTATAAGTGGATATTAGCCATAAAATGCATGATACTCATGCTACACTCCACAGACCCACAGACGCTAAACCAGAAGGAAGGCACAAGTAAGGATGCTTTAATCTCATTTATAAGGGAGAATAAAATAGTCAATAAGAGGCAGATAGAGGGAAGAAACTGGAAAAGAGATGAAACAAGGAAGAGAATAGGGGAGTGTTAGGACCAGATGTGGGGAGGAACAGGAGAGATGGCCACGTGGCCATGAGAATGAATGGAAATACTCAACTAATAGGAGTGAGGAGGCAGGAGGCATCTCCAGGAAGAGATAGAGACCAGGAATGAGTAAGGCATCCAAGAATAAATGGGGATGACCTTAGCTGTGACTCACTGCACTGGGGTTACGGAACCTGAAGAGGTCACCTCATGTAGCCTGACAGAAACCTACGCAGAGTGATAGAAACACCACCCCATCCACAAAACTTTTAACTGAAAACATCCTGTCTACAAGAAATGCAGGCACAGGGATGGAGGAGATACTGAGGGAATAGTCAAACAATAACCAGCCCAACTTGAGACCCATCCCATGGACAAGCACCAATCTCGGACACTATTAATGATACTCTCTTATGCTTGAAGACAGGAGCATGGCTGTTATCTGAAAGGCTTCACCCAGCTGCTACCTGATACAGATGCCAACACCCACAGCCAAACAGTGGTGCTTGGGGAGTCATATGGAAGAATCGGAGGAAAGGGTGCAGACTCCGAATGGGATAGGAACTCCACAGGAAGACCAACAGAATCAACTAACCTGGACCTTGGGGATCCCAGAGTCTGAACCAGCAGCCAAAGAGCATACATGGGCTGGACCTACGCCTCCCTTCACATATATAGTAGCTTAACTTGGTCTAATGTGGGTCCTGGACAACTTGGAACAGGGGCTATTCCAAAAGCTGTTCCCTGTAAGTGGGATACAATCTTTTAGCTGGGCTGCCTTGTCTGGCCTCAGTGGGAAAGGAAGTGCCTAGCCTTGCAGAAGCTTGAAGTGCCAGGTTAGGGGATATAGAAGGGGAACCACACCTGCTCAGAAGAGAAGAGGAGAGGGATAGGGGAAGGATTGTGGGAGAGGGGATGAACTGATCTGGGTAGGGAGAGCAATGAGCAGGATCTAAAACGAATAAGTAAAAAAATAAAATAAAATTTAAAAACAACAAAAGATTTTTGCAAGTACATTCATCAAAACTTCTTTTGTTTGTTTTTTCTCTTTTCTGCTTCTCTTTTCCTCTCTTCTTTTCTGCCCCACTCATCTGTGCTTTTCCACGTAATCTTGTTTGGACACAATGGCAGAGTGGTGGTAGGTTTGTCAAATGAATTGAACATTTTTCCTCCTCTTCAACAAGTTTTGGAAAATTTTGACAATGATCCTATGACTGACTCTGTGGTATAAATCTATAAAGCATCAATCAGGCCCTATCCATTTCTTCATGAGATATTTGAATTAGTGGTTCACTCTTTTATCAGTTATTAATTAATCTATTTAGATTTTCTATTCATGATTTAGTGGTGGTATAGTGTAAGTTTCTAATAATGTATTAATTTCCTCAGCTTATCTGATTAATTTTACATATTTGTTTATTGTAATCTTATATGATCTTTCTAGCTCTGGGATATAAATTGCAATATCTCCATCTCCATTTTATTTCTGATTTTGGCTTCTCTCTTATTATAGTCTATGTAAGGTCTTGTTAACCTTATATTTTCAAAACAGCACCTAATAGCATCCTTGATTATTCCTATATAGTCATCCTCATCTTCATTAAGCTTCAGTGAATTTTTNTGTTCATATCATTAGTCTACTTGGTCTGTAGTGATGTTGAATTTGGTGATGTCTGTACGTTTTCTGCTTGGATGAACTATCCATTTTAAAAAACAGAGCACTAACATTCTCTCAAATCATTCTATTGCTACTTCTCTCCTCAAATCTATTGTCATTTGCTTCATACATCTATGAGCTCTGATGTGGGGAACACATACATATTCGTTTGCTCATATGCTCTTAATTTTCTCCTTTATTATTATAAGAGCTTCTGTATCTCTCATCACAGTTTTTACCTACAGCCTTCTTACATCTACTCCATTTTCTTCGGCATTTACCTCTACCATTCCTTCACGCCTACCCACGTATCTTCCTTAAGATAAAACGAGCCTCTTTTAGGCAACACATAGTGGGGTCTATTTGGTCTACTTTGTGTAAAGTATTTACAAGAAAGTAATTATTGACAAATGTGCTCTGTTCTTAACATTTTCTTGATTGCTTTGTCTTGTTCTGCTCTTTGTGACTGATAATTTATAAAATGTGGGTTTTGTGTATACAGGCTACTCTTTTTGCTTTCAGTGGTCTTATATAAAGCCTCTTAAGTGAAAATATCTATATTAAGCTGACAATAACTGAAAATCAGCTATACATGAAACTTTGCCTTTAAGTTTTCTTCATACTATATTTTTGTCTCTTGTTGTCACAGCTTACCTATTTTATATTGTGCTTTTGTAAATACATGATATATGCGTAGGTATTTTATGACTTTGTCATAACATTATGTTTTGAGGGGAAAATCTGATCTTAACAGTACATTTGAAAGAGTAGAAATTTTACTCCAGGCAGTAGGATTTTCATTAAAATGATCTCTAGAATACCCAAAAAACATTATCAGCACATCTTAAAGGATACTCTTTTTTGTTTCTGCACAGTTTCTGTACCTCATTCATGATTACCTCATGTCTTCATGGGTAACAACTAGTAGGGTGTCTTCTGCAAAATAAACCTTCAAAGGTAAACAAATATTAAATAAGGAACATAGAAAATACAAAGCCAAAGTCCACAATTCTAAGATTATTTTCCCGATGAATAAAGAATGGAAAAATAATTTGGGGAACCAATTCATCTTCCTTAAAATGAATATCAGTGTGTTCCCTGTCTTTAATTCTGATAGTTTACATTATTTTACAGTGAACGCTCAACAACACAAAACAAAAACCCTAATGGGCACCGTATTGTTCATAGAGAAATTGAAAGAAAGAAAGAAATGTGAGGATTAATGTCCTTAATCTTTATTTCTGACAGGCACTGTTCACGTTTGGACTGTCTGGTCAACATTTGGGTTTGATTCCTAGTTTCCAAATCATGGTGTGTAGTGTTCTAAGTCAGTTCCCTGGGAGAGCTTAGGGGCAACTTTTCCACAGATTTTCTCAATTAGAGATGCATCTCGTTCTTTGCTCACATCACCCACATCTGCTCGTAAGAAATGAGTAATGGGATGCACATGTGCTGACTTGCAATCCATTTCAGCCTTTGCAGGTGCAAATGCAAGTTTTAAGGTGCAAAGTGGAGCCACAAACTTTGCAGGCTGTCCAGCTGAATCTCTGGGCCTTAGTCACATCTAAGTAACTCTTTAGTACAACAATCACATGATGTTTTTCATGTGGCATAAATGTAGATTGAATTGGTACATATTGGCAAATGAGACACTATTTACAGAAAATAAAATGTAACTGATTTTCTTCATATACACTATTTGCTAAAGGAGTATTCTCATATAGTAATACAAACTTTTTGTTAGTGATTTTTCAAAAGAACTTTACCAAACAAGACAGAAAATAAGATACTTTCATTTGTTTAAATAATCAATTTAGAGAATCTTTTCTGATACTTTTACCATAGTCAGGATATAGTCTTGCAGCTATATTATATTTCTAGCTGAAAATCTAAGTGAATGCTTCATTACAAGGAGTAATAGAGTCCCTTATGGTGCAATAATCTCCTATTTCTTATTTTTAATTTGAGTATACCTACAATTAGGGGGCCCCTTTTCAACAGATGTGCATTCTTAATTTCATTTTTAATTATACACATTAATAGTGATTAGGTTACTACATCCCTTTTCACTAGTTGAGGTAAGTGTGTGCAAGTGTCCTATGTTGGTTAAGTGGTCCTCAAGTTCTGGGATGCTGGATTGTGAGCTTTGTTTCCATGGAGACACATCTCCACAATGACCTCTTGAAACCAGACTTCTTCCATGGTGTCAATTAAACACAATAGTCTCTTTGTCTTCTGATGCCTGTGTTTCAAGTTTGTTTAGTTTCTTGCAAAGGAAAAATACTTTTTTCTCTACTCTGATAGAAAAGAATACATAGCTTACTGGTTGATTATCTATGGAAACCTGGTTGTACCAAACAACACAACACCCACAATACAGAGTAATGCACTTGATTTCTTTTTACAAAGCACTAAAGAAAGTTGCCCAATTATGGAGATATATTATATTCAAAGTAATAGAAATGAATATAGCTTTAGCTGAGAATTCATAACTAAAAATGAGAGTTATCCAGCAAGTCTTATTTGAAGATTATTGAGTGATGATGGGGGGTTGGGGGTTCCCAAGGCCAAAGAAAAAGATTAAGAAGGTCATTTCTTTTTATGTTTCATGTTTGAATATGTTTATCTCTTCTCATCAAGCCCAAGCAGAAAGAAGTACATACTAAGCCTTCTTTACACTTTTGTCCTGTTATAATATCTCATGCCCAGCCTTCCTTGTTCTGATTTCCCAAATCCTGCCCATTTTTCAAAGTGCAGTTCAAATCCTGCTTTCTTGTAAAACATTCTTTGACCATTTCATCTGGAAACAATCTTTCCTTCTTTAAACTTCCACAAGCCTGATTTTCCATTCCACTCATTTACTATATATTATTTACTGTCCAGTAGATGTAATGTTTTCAGAAATGTTGAAGCCATAGTAGAGATTTTTTATTACTTTGTACACAAAAGAAATTTTTATTTTTGAAGTAAAATAGGCCTATGATTTTTTATTATTCTTTATGGATTCCAAATCTAGTTTGTTAGATTGCACACTACATCATTATAGCAAAATGAAACTCTGAGGTAATGCTTACTGTAGGCCAGATATTGTTTTGAAGGCACTGAATTAAGTAAATGCCTAAATACTTTATACATGTTATGTTTTTAATAATAGAGGTTTCGTATATGCATGTAGATTTGTGCATTTTTAAGCATCCATTTATTTATAGCTGTAGATATATGTATGTACTGCATATACACACTTATATTTAACTGTTAATAAACTTACTTGAGGAATTGAATTAAATAGTACTTATTGAGACATTTAATATAAATACATACATGAATTGCTAATAATTATATATATATGTACATATATACATATATGTGTTAATGAATTTATGTTATATTTTTACTCTTGGTAAAGATTAAGGAGCTGCTTTATAAAAACAAAACAATATTTTAATGTTTTCCATCTTTGAATAAGAAAGTACATCTAGGACAGTTAAAAGAATCTATACACTTAGCAGACCACACAGCTAAACAATATATCTCTAAATTTTTGAACTATTCTTTTTAACCCGGTAGACACAAACCAGCTTAATTTTTTTTTGAAAAAATAATTGTGTAGTCAAGAAAACAAAACCAAAAACCATATTTGACAGTTATATGTAGATTCTAGTGCACACCAATCACCAGTTTCTGTAAGAAACTTTTTCTTCATTGGGAAATTAAAACTTCCAACTTGATGGATAGCAGTAGTTCATTTGATTTTTAAATTGGTTTTTATGGTCTTGCTCATTTACAAGCTAAACCACTTAAGTGTACTAGAGGAAACACATGTGTTATAAGCTTCCAAAATAGTATGATTTGATTTTAATGAAATATTGGAAATATTGGAAAATTTTAATGAAATATTGGAAATATTGGAAAATTTTCAACTCACCAGTAATTGATAAAGATAAAAAAAATGAAGCTATAAGACTAAATAATTATAAATATGTCAGTCTTGTGTAGTTACAGATTTTTCTTCAATTGACATCATTGTAAGCTTGTAAACATACTAGAGTCTATCCATGGAAATGAAAATATAAATCAATACACCCACATTTTTGCAGTTTTATGACATTCCTCATATGGAATCAACCTAAGTGCTCACTAAAAATAACAGCACTTTGTATGCCATAGTTTATACAGCAATGATTGATGAATATATAATTCTAAATTTAAGTAAATATTCAGAATAATTCATGTATTTGTATTTTTAGAAAAGTTTACATATATTCTACACAGTGGGTAGTGTACTTTCTCTTCACATGCCTTTCAATTATCCACTAAGTGAATTTTATACTGTGTGACTCCATCAAATCCAATTATGTTAATATTGTTGTTATTCTATATTCCTGAGTTGTCACTCCAATATTTTCATCCAGAGCAAAGGGTTTTCATAGACATCTATCTTTAAAATTCATATTATCAATGAAAATACAAGAATATTATTCTACTCCCTCTATCACTAGCAACAACAAAAAGACCCACTTAAACATCATTTCTTTCAAGTAGAGTTGACCTAAAAAGAAACTAATTTTTACTTTGATTTGTAAATTTTTTCTACGATATTTCATGTTTCCAGTCTTCTGAAAGTTATTATTTCTAATTAATCAAAAACTCCACAGCCTGGGTCTAAACATGATGACAATACCAGAACCAATGTATTGGTGTAACTGCCTGTCTATCTACCTGGGTATCCATCTACTAAGCCATCTTTTATTTGGAAATCCTGGTCCAGCTAATGATTGATAATAAAGAGAACTCCAAGATGCCTCATATATAATTTTTAATATTTATATACCTATTTATTTATGGTGTATAGATGTTTTGTCTGCAAACACATATGCGAACCACATTTATGCAATGTCTGAAAAGGACAGCAGCAGTCATTGTGTCCCCGGAACTAGAATTATTTATAGTGTTTTAGCCATAATATGAATTTTGGAAAGAGAATTCAGATCCTGGATGAGATGACAGATTTCTCTTCATCACTGAGTCACCTCTCCAGTCTCATGTATATCGATTTAAAAGAGTAAAAGCTAATACACACAATATCTAACAACTGTGATATCCAGTCATCGAGAGAAAACCCCCATGTCTCAAAGAGCTAAGTACTGCTCAGTAGAAAATTTTACTTAAAATAAAAGGGGGAAAAAGCTAGTTGACAAACAAAACAGATCTCTGTAAAATGTTAAGATTTGAAAGTAGGAAAAACTATAATTCCCAAACTGACCTCCAGTTTCAGAGATAATAGAAGAAAGAGAATAGTTAAATTGACAAGCTCTGGGTTTCATACAGGGCTTAGAGCATTCATTCCCCTTTATAGGAAGTTTGGTGATGGGAGTTTGCTTTACTGTGCTGACTCCAGAAGCACAGAAAGGAGAAATGATACATATTACTAAGAAGTACAAATACTCTTCCAAGTGATACACAGGCTGAACTGCCATCACCAGGTACATTGAGGGACAGCACCTCATTTAGGTGATAATAGTCAAAAGAAAGAGGGAAATGAGGTGGATAGGAGATGGAGAGCATGACAACACTGGCTTCACTCAGCACTGGGAAGAGGTCAAGAAACCATGACAACTAGAATGAAATGACTCAATGGTACATTTTAAATATTTTATGATGATGTGTATCAACACACAGGATTATAAAACTAAATTCTACAGTCAAAAGTATCTTTATATTTCACAAAGTGAAGAACTCAAATGCATATTATAAAGGCTATTTAGCCAAACATGTCCTGTTCATGAACTTATACAGACACATTTGTGTTGCATTTAGAATTTTTTCTATCCCAAAGCATCTTTTGACATTTCTCTTCACTAGTATTTAAGGCCATTAAATGGTCCCATTTGTTATTGTTTCTACACATGCCAAGATTTTCTCAATCTGAATTATAAATGCTTCTGAAAATGCCAGTTTACGTTGATTGAATTCCCTCTAACTGTGTCACAGACATACAGGCATTTGATGCTTGGAGTTTCCTCCATAGCAGTGGATTCATTTAATCTGAAGCATTGTATCTCACTTAGCAATGAGAAATGCAGGACTACAGCTGAGATGGCTGCTCTGACCTTAAACAAGATCAAATTAGATTCTAAAATGTATACTCTATAAGAAGCTAGAAAAAATTTAAGACTTGACATCAAAAGACATTTTTAAGTATTTCTATGTCATTTCCCTTTTATAATAGTTTTCTTCTTAACTAACTGTTAGATCTATGTCTTTCAAAGTTATTCAGAGGCAGTTTAATTGTTACATTTAGATATTTTTCTTGCTGTAAAAGATGGAGATGAATTAGTAATTGGATATTGGGACGGTGAAACAATAATTGAATAAAAAGAGACAGAAAGTGTCTCATATAAAGAAAGCTTAGAGGCTTGTTTCTAAGCTTGGCAAGGGACCTACTAAACACAGAATCAGCTCTTTCTCTCCTGTTATAGAAAAGGCATCCACATTCAACTGCCTTTACTGGATGCTTTCTTTTCTTTTTATGTTTTTTTCTTAAACGTAATTCAGAGAGTAAATGAGATGAGTGAGTATTATTTCCTACCCTTTAGTGCCATCGTGAGGCCAAAACAACAAAATACTAAGGAAGTAAGATTTACAGGCTAGTTTATGGCTATGAGATTTCCTTTTCATTAAAAATAAGTCAGAGAGTGAGTTTATTTCAAAAATATAATTGCCTTCTCACTGAACTGTAATCCTAATCCAGCAAATAGTAACTTGTATTTCTACATATAGGACTTATAAAATCTTGAATTTTTATCCAACTGTGAAATTAAAATTTGAGAAATTTTTATCCATAACAAATTTATATTTGATGTTTCATAATCATACACCTGGAGCTTTTCAGAAATAAAGTTTTGAAGGTGTTTTAACTCAGCAATATTTCTGTTCCATGTATCTATCCATTCATACTTCACTCTATGGTATCATATTTTAACAAGCAACACAGTACAACATATGGCCTCTGGGACTTCTAAGAGCAGTGACACCACCTAAGTGTACCATTAGGGATGAAACAGTGTCCCGGAGGAAGGATGTCAATCAACATTATTGGTTGACAGCTAAGGGCTTTAGACTCAGGTGAACTCAAAGCATTAAAATCAATCAAGTGACTACATATTTGATTTGAAATCTTCACCACAAACTACATCTCAAAAGTTTAAATGATTTATTTCAAATCTTTGAAATATATATATATATATATATATATATATATATATATATATCCCTGAATTTATCAGTACGTAATCAGGTTCTTTCTGCCTTTAAGTCTTCCTTCTCAAGTTCATTATTTATCTATTGTTTTTAGTTCACATATTTTTTCTGAATAGATGGAGTTTGTTCATATTCAAAAAGCATAACTCTAAAATGGTATCTCTTTATTACTACCTCAATCTGATATTTTCTCACGGTTTTCAAATTCTGTGTCGTCATCGCTCACTTTGCCCTCATGATTTTCAGAAAGTCAATACACTGGCAGTTTTTGTCTGTAAAATAGAAGCATCCTACAAGGGATAAATAGTTATACTATGCATAGGTCTTACGTGCCATGGCTGTTCTTGTAAAACCACAGAGGGGAGAAAGAATAAAACTATCGACAAAAATTTTACCTGCCTTTTCTCTAGGTCTTATTTGTGTCCCTGACCATTTATTTCCTCATATGTTTTCACGTATCTAAAACAGACACCATCAATTGCAGATATAACCAAGGCAGCAAAAATTGTGCACTTTTTCTCTTAACGCAGAGAGAGAGAAACAGGAATGGGCACAACTGGCTCAAGATTAGTGACATCTGATCCTATTTTTGGCTTGGCCCCTAACACAATCACAGAACTCATCAGGGTGATGCTGTGGGTATATATTGCCATATTTGATTCTTGTGTCATTGGTCATTATGGATAATTTCCTTCAATGTCTATCCCAGGGAAGTAAAAACAAGAGCATCAAATGCCTCTCTTGCCATTGGGAGTTAGCAAAAAGAAGACAAAAAAAAATCCTCACAGGAATTTTTGAGGATTTCAAAACTTTATGTCACAGGAAGACTCAAATTCCCATTTGAATCAACTGCTTCTGAGAAAAGCTTCTAAGACCTACAAATAAAGCAACTTGGTCACCTTTAACTTTTTTCTGACTAAGAAAAACTGCTTTGATATTATATCATGCTCTATATTCAATTATTTATTATAATTCTATTCATCTCATGTGACAAGATTTGTTTCCATTACCACATGGTATCTTGCTTTTACTTCGTTGCATTAGTTATGGTTGTACAGAAAAATAGAAGCACTAAGAATATATGTATATCCAATATACACATATATGCACCGGATGTTAATAATATCTGTGTCTGAATATATGTATATCCAATATACACATATATGCACCGGATGTAAATAATATCTGTGTCTGAATATATGTATATCCAATATACATATCTATGCACCAGATGTCAATAATATCTGTGTCTGAATATATGTATATCCAATATACATATCTATGCACCAGATGTCAATAATATCTGTGTCTGAATATATGTATATCCAATATACATATCTATGCACCGGATGTCAATAATATCTGTGTCCGAATATCATGACTATGACTGTGACTGTTTTGATATACATACAAATTATAAACTATAAATCAATTATCTATAAACCTATAAATTGGCTCGTGGAATTGTGAAGGTTTAGATACCTTATGATCTGCAAGCTGGAGACTCAGAAAAACACGTGGAAGAATTTCATTTGATTCTGAAGACATGAGACCTGGAGGCAGAGGTGGTGTAAATCTAAGCCTGAGTCTAAAGACCAAGGACCATTGAGGACAATGGAAGGAGACAGAAAATGCTGGATGATTGAGGGCCAACTCAAAAAACCTAATTTGCCTTTCTTCCAGGTTTTAGTTCCATTTGTTCACTAAGTAGGTTGAATGGTAATAATCTGTATAAGGTCTAAAAACTCAAAACTTTATGTCTTTTATGACATCCTTAGAAGGTCCATACTATATACCAAGACTATAATTATAGCATTTTGGAAGCTGAACAAAGAATAATATATGTTTCAGGCCTGTATGTATTATGCATAAAGACTACCCCCAAACAAACAAATAAAAGATTCACAAATAAATGCAGAAGAAATGTTATATTGAATAACTCCACAACTCCTTTGCAGATCAGTTTATCCATAAAATTGACCATGACATGTTGACAGACTTTAGGGATAAAATGAATCCTAGGAGACAACTAGTATGTAGCCATCTGATATAGTTGCAATCTAAAACAGTTTAATTCATAACAGAAAACAATGCATATGGCACATGCATATTATGGAAATATAAAGACCTGGAATTTGCCATCAACAGGAAGTCAACACTAAGCCCTGGACTTTAGAAAAAATGGATCTGCCATCCACCATAAGAGAAGCTCAGGAGCCAGTGTCACGTGGAAGAAGGTTCACTCATGATGCTCCTGAAAGACCTAACACTGAAGTCACCAGGAGGAAACTCTAGCCTATGCCTCAGACTTTCCATTGCCTTCAGTCTCAGGCCAATAAATCACCTCAGGCAGACTTACTCACTATCTTTAATAGAGAAAACTGAGTTGAGAATACAGTTCCCAGTCAGTCATATTGGAGCTGGTGGTACAGGGACACATGGTTCTGACATGCTGTAATCAAGGACAACTCTTTTAATAATACTGATTTTGTCTTATGAAGGCTGAAGTAGTCTTTCTTTTGGCTCCAAATGAAAATAAGCTTTACCTAAATTATTTTTCCATTTTATTCTCTGTTGATATTAAAGAAAGCACATCTCTCATCAGGGCCAGAAGCATCATTTCTAATGCTGTATGAGGAAGAGTTCTCACTTTTAGTAAGTCTGGGATGGTAAAAAACTAACTCAAAACTGAAGGCATTTTATTTAGGTAAATACACCTATAAATTATATCATAGAAGAACTATTTCCTCATTAAGTTATAATTTTAATTTTTAACACATTTTATATTAAGAATGTATACTCATGTTTAGTGGACTATTCATGTATATAAGACTATTTATAACCTATTTACTAAATCACAAAATACCTTATTATTTCTACTATCAAAATAATCATTGATTTTTTTTACTATTTATATTTTATCCTGTAATGCATAATAAGACTCACATAAAGACATCAGATATCAGATATCAAATATAGCCAATTTGCTGGAACATTTTGTTTCATAATTTTTGTTTAACATCTATAAATTTTGAACAATCTAAAGATTCTGTGGTTTGATGATAAGCAGTGTGAAAATACAAAGTCAAAACAGACAGCAAGCTAACCCTCTAGATTATGAGTTCATTAAGTGAAGATCACACCAAGCCATGATTATTCTGTCTAAGTTAGATCCATCTATTTGAGGATAATAAAGGAAGCATGCCAAGTGCTTTTAGGGTGTCAGCCAGGACAGTCAGGATTTTAGTGGCAATAGGCAGTTTACATCCTTTGACCTCAGCACTTAGCAGTTAGAATCCAATTTTTGTCACTATCATTCATTTGTTCACAATGATATTTGGGGTATTTTTAAAAGTTCGTTTTAGCTTTACAATTGCTTGGCCTTCATGTTCTTTGTTGTACAAAGCTAATGATAATAAAAATTTAAAGAATACATTGGATCACTATGGTCTGGAACAAGTTTAGTTTCATTAAAATTGCACACAAAGCTCTCAATGATCTTCCTGTCCCACACTCATCTCTCACTGTTCTTTCTTTCCCATTTTTACTGCTTCATTATCACATTTCACAAAGATCTCAATACATGCCCTGTTAATTACTTTGAACATGTTGTTCTTTCTAGCTGGTACAGCCTTATCTGCATTAGGTCTTCTGGATGAGTTCTCTTCATTCTTTGACACCTCTGGGAATTACTGTTTCTTTAAGAACTCCCCTGTGTATTGTTGTCATCTCTCCATAGATCACTGTGCAGTAGGTTTACTCATTAACACACAGCACTTCCCAGTGATTGTCTTAAAGGCACAGACTACATAAGTGTCACGGTGCTTGGACATGATAGCTGCTGACAATGGGAAATGTGTATTTCTAGCTCCCAAAGAGATACATTTTAGCTGAAAGGGGGATGATACATAACAAATGTCTTTTTGATGGTTTTCTCTAGGTAAAACATTCAAACATATGAAATAAGAAAAGGTTTTGCTGATAGCTTAGATTGAAAGTAAGGTTATAAATCCTCTAAATCTGGCATTAGCACCTCAGGCAAACAAAATATGATGAGTCTATTCATGTGACTTTTGCACTGTTTTCCTTGATGAAACTTGAAGCGGGTGCTTCTTTCACAGAACAGTAACTACATGTGGAGTCACAAACCAACCTTTCTCTGAATCTGTGACACATATTCTTCCAAATCAAGAAGACTTCATTGAATGATGACAGCTTTTTTATGATACTCAAAATCTCCCTGATGAAATCACAAAATAGTGAAGAAAAAAACATCATAACAAATACATGCTAGTAAAGGACCATCAATGTGCTTGAACATGGAGGGAGATTCTATCACATGACATGACATGACCAAAAAAGTGAAGCCTGTCTCCCTACAGATAATTAGACAGAGAAAAGTACACAACAAGGTTTTATATTGAGTTTTACAAGATTTCAACTGATCATCAACTGTGAGGAAATTAAATGAGATTGTGAAGAGAACTATCCCATAAAACCTAAAGGTAAAATTTTATTACACTTAGCCTATCATAATGGCATGCACCTATGACCCTAGTACAGAGGTCAGAGACAGAAGCACTGACTGAGCCAAAGGCTTAGACAAAGCCTGGGTAATACCCCTGATATTTTCCAAATGTTTTAAAAAATGAAGTTCATTATCAGCCTGTAGCACACAGGCCACAGAAGCTGTGGAGCATCTGGGACAAAATCCTTCCTGCCTCCATTTGAACCCAGGAGCTGGGGCTCTTCCACAGACCTCTGTGCACAGGTGGTGCCAGGGGAGAGCTCATCTCCCAGGAGTGCTGACACAGTGTTACAGGTCCACAGGAGGGACAAACTCAAGCCAGAGACAGCAGGACCAACTAACCAGAAGGCAAAAGGCAAGCACAAGAACCTTACCAACAGAAACCAGTGCTACATCAGAACGAAGTTTTCCCACAACAGCAAGTCCTAGATAACCCAAAAAACTGGAAAAGCAAGATTTCGATTTAAAATCACTTCTCATGATGCTGAAAGTGGATTTTAACTCCCTTAAAGAAATACAGGAGAACACAGGAAAGCAGGTAGAAAACATTAAAGAGGAAACACAAAAATCAAAGAATTACAGGAAAACACAACCAAACAGGTGAAGCAATTGAACAAAACAAGCCAGGATCTAAAAATGGAATTAGAAACCATAAAGAAACCACAAACTGAGACAACCCTGGAGATAGAAAACCTAGGAAAGAGGTCAGGAGTTATATGTGCCAGCATCAACATCATAATACAAGAAGAGAGAAGAGAGAATCTCAGGGGCAGAAGATTCCATAGAAAACATTGACACAACAGTCAAAGAAAATGGAAAATGCAAAAATCTCCTAACCCAAAACATCCAGAAAATCCAGGACACAATGAGCAGACCAAACCTAAGGATAATAGGTATAGATGAGAGTGAAGACTCCCAATTTAAAGGGCCAGTAACTATCTTCAAAAAAGTTATAGAAGGAAACTTCCCTAACCTAAAGAAAAAGATGTCCAGGAACATACAAGAAGACTACAGAACTCCAAATAGACTGGACCAATTAAGAAATTCCTCCCGACACATAATAGTCAAAACACCAAATCCACTAAATAAAGAAAGAATATTAAAAGCAGTAAGGGAAAAGGTCAAGTAACATAAAGGGAGACCTATTAGAATTACACCAGACTTCGCTCTGGAGACTATGAAAGCCAGAAGATCCTCGGCAGATGGCATACACACCCTAAGAGAACATAAATGCTAGCCCAGGCTACTATACCCAGCAAAACTAATAATTACCATAGATGGAGAAACTAAGGTATTCCATGACAAAATCAAATTAACACAATATCTTTCCACAAATCCAGCCCTTCAAAGGATAATAAATGGAAAACTCCAACACAAGGAGAAAAACTACTCCCTAGATATAGCAAGAAAATAATTTTCTTTTAATAAACTAAAAAGAAGATAGCCACATAAACATAACTGCACCTATAACAACCAAAATAACAGGAAGCAACAATCACTTTTCCTTAATATCTCTTAATATCAATGGACTCAATTCCCCAGTAAAAAGTCATAGACTAACCGACTAGATATGTAAACAAGATGCAATATTTTGCTGCATACAGGAAACTCACTTCAGTGACAAAGGTAAACACTACTTCAGAGTTAAAGGCTGGAAAACAATTTTCCAAGCAAATGTTCCCAAGAAACAAGATGGAGTAGCCATTCTAATATCGAATAAAATCGACTTTCAACCTAAAGTTATCAAAAAAGATAAGGAGGGACATTTCATACTCATCAAAGGTAAAATCTACCACGATGAACTTTCAATTCTGAACATCGATGCTCCAAATGCAAGGGCACCCTCATTCATAAAAGAAACTTTGCTAAAGCACACATTGCACCTCACACAACTAGTGGGAGTTACTGGGAAGTGGTGGAACCTGTTTTTAATCCCAACACTTGGGAGGCAGAGGCAGGCAGATTTCTGAGTTCAAGGCTAGTCAGGTCTACAGAGTGATTTCCAGGACAGTCAGGGATATACCAAGAAACACAGTCTCAAAAACAAACAAGCAAACAAACAAAAACAAAACAAAAGCAAACAAAACAATAATAATAGTGGGAGACGTTAACACCCCACTCCTATCGATGGACAAATCATGGAAACAGAAACCAAATAGAGACACAGTGAAACTAACAGAAGTTATGGAACAAATGGAGTTAACAGATAACTATAGAACATTTTATCCTAAATCAAAAGAATATACCTTCTTTTCAGCACCTTATGGTACCTACTCCAAAACTGTCACAAAACAGACCTCAACATATAGAAGAAAATTAAAATAATCCCATGCACCCTATTAAAACACAATGGACTAAGGTTAGTCTTCAATAACAAAAAAAAATAATAGAAAGCCCACATATACATGGAAGCTGAACAACCCCTCTACTCATTGATAACTTGATAAAAAAAGAAATTAAAGACTTTTTAGAATGTAATGAAAATGAATCCACAACATATCCAAACTTATGAGACATAATAAAAGCAGTGCTAAGAGGAAAACATATAGCTCTGAGTGCCTCTAAAAAGAAACTAGTGAGAGCACACACTTGCATCTTGACAGCAGACCTAAAAGCTCTAGAACAAAAAGAAGCAAGACCCAAGAGGAGTGGAAGGCAGGAAATAATCAAACTAAGGGCTGAAATCAACCAAGTGAAAACAAAAAGACCTATACAAAGAATTAAGCAAACTAGGAGCTGGTTCTTTGAGTAAAACAACAAAATAGATAAATGCTTAGCCAAACTAACTAGAGGGCACAGAAACAGTATCCAAATCAAGAAAATCAGAAATAAAAAGGGAGACATAACAGTAGAAACTGAGGACATCCAAAGAACCATCAGATACTACTAGAAAAGCCTATACTCAACAGAACTGGAAAATCTGAATGAAATGGACAATTTTCTAGATAGATAGTAGATACCAAAGTTAAATAAGGATCAGATAAACGATCTAAATCGTCCCATAACTCCTGAAGAAATAGAAGCAATCATTAATATTCTCCCAACTAAAAAAAGAAAAGTAAAAAAAAGAGAGAGGGGGGAGGAAGGGAGGGAGGGAGGAAGGAAGGAAGGAAGGAAGGAAGGAAGGAAGGAAGGAAGGAAGGAAGGAAGGAAGGAAGGAAGGAAGGAGGAAGAAGGACCTCATTGTAGCTGTCTGAAAGTCTTTATGCTACCTGCAGTCTTCAGATGAAGATATAGAACTCTCAGCTTGTACTGCACCATGCCTGCCGAGATGCTGCCCTGCTCGACCTTGATGATAATGGACTGAACATATGAACCTGTAAGCCGGATCCAATTAAATTTTGTCCTTTATAAGAGTTTCCTTAATCAAGGAATCTGTTCATAGCCTTAAAACACTAACTAAGACATCCTACTTGGCCCCCGCCAGCGCCCAGTTTCCTTGGGCACACAGTCTGTGCACTCCCCAACCGTCCCTAGAGGACTCCCCACACGATCTTGGGACCACCGGTGAATGGAGCACAATATCGGTTCCAATCTAATCGGCTAGATAAGGAGCAGATGTCCCTTCCAGTCCATGCCAGTGCCCGGTTACCTTGGACATAGAGTCTGCGCACACCCGCATGGTCCCTAGAGGACTATATGCGATCTTGGGACCAATGACCAGACAGCTCCAAGCTCCTCAAAGGAGACACCACTCCCAGGCCTTGTAACACACCCAGGATATTAGGACAACAGTACCCCAGGGTAACAGGAGGTGGGTCACACCTGCATTATAGGGTCTCAGTGGAAAGTGACTGCCAAGATCTCAGGCACTCCCAGAATATCCGGTTCACAGGAGCCCACAATCATAGGATCACAGTTTAAGCCGGACTCAGAGGAATCCAGAATCAACTGAGATTATAAGAAGGACGGGCTCCAATCAGTTATATTGAGGACAGCAAACACCTGAGATAATCAGATGGCAGAAGGCAAGCATAAGAACAGAAGCAACAGAAACCAGGGTTACTTGACATCATCAGAACCAAATTCTCCCATCATGGCAAGTCCTGGATACACCATCACACCAGAAAAGCAAGACATGGATCAAAAGTCACTTCTCAAGATGATGAT
Organism: Mus minutoides; assembly: GCA_902729485.2. Lineage (NCBI taxonomy): Eukaryota > Metazoa > Chordata > Mammalia > Rodentia > Muridae > Mus > Mus minutoides. Next base: position 158,325 of record LR749585.1, read on the forward strand.
GAAGGACTTTAAGAAAGAATTACAGGAAGACACAGGTAAACAACTAGAAGCATATAAAGAGTAAACACAAAAATCCCTTAGAGAGATTCAGGAAAACAATACCAAACAGGAGATGGAATTGAAGAAATCCACCCAGAACCTAAAAATGGAACTAGAAACAATACAGAAAACCCAAAAGGAGATAACTCTAGAGATAGAAAACTTAGGAAAGAAATCAGGAACCATAGATACAAGCATCAACAACAGAATACAAGAGATGGAAGAGAGAATCTCAGGTGCGGAAGATTCCATAGAAAACACGGGCTCAACAATCAAAGAAAACGCAAAATGCAAAAAGATCCTAACTCAAAATATCCAGGAAATCCAGGACACAATGAGAAGACCAAACTTAAGGATAATAGGAGTAGATGAGAATGAAGAATTTCAACTTAAAGAGCCAACAAATATCTTCAACAAAATTATAGAAGAAACTTTCCATACCTAAAAAGGAGATATCCATAAACATTCAAGAAGCCTACAGAACTCCAAACAGACTGGTCCAGAAAAGAAATTCCTCCCGACACATAATAATCAGAACAACAAATGCACTAAATAAAGACAGAATATTAAAAGCAGTAAGGAAAAAGGTCAAGTAACATATAATGGCAGGGCTATTAGAATAACTCCAGACTTCTCACCAGAGACTATGAAAGCCAGAAGATCCTGGACAGATATTATGCAGACACTAAGAGAACACAAATGCCAGCCCAGGTTACTATACCCAGCAAAACTCTCAATTACCATAGATGGAGAAACCAGAGTATTCCATGACAAAATCAAATTCACACATTATTTTTCCACAAATCCAGCCCTTCAAAGGATAATAACAGAAAAGCACCAATACAAGGACCAAAACTATGCCCTAGAAAAAGCAAGAAAGTAATCCTTTAACAAACCTAAAAGAAGACAGCTGCAAGAACAGAATCTCAACTCTCACAACAAAAATGACAGGAAGGAATAACTACTTTTCCTTAATATATCTTAATATCAGTGGAATCAATTCCCCAATAAAAAGACATAGACTAACAGACTGGCTACACAAACAGGACCCAACATTTTGCTGCCTACAGGGAACATACCTCAGGAAAAAAGACAGACACTACCTCAGAGTGAAAGGCTGGAAAAAATTTTCCAAGCAAACAGTCTGAAGAAACAAGCAAGAGTAACCATTCTAATATCAAATAAAATTGACTTTCAACCCAAAGTTATCAAAAAAGACAAGGAAGGGCACTTCATATTCATCAAATGTAAAATCTTCCTAGAGGAACTCACAATTCTGAATATCTATGCTCTGAATGCAAAGGCAGCCACGTTCATTAAAGAAACTTTTTTTTTTTTTTTTTTTTTTTTTTTTTTTTTTTTTTTTTTTTTTTTTTTTTTTTTTTTTTTTTGGTTTTCTGAGACAGGGTTTCTCTGTATAGCCCTGGCTGTCCTAGAACTCTCTTGGTAGACCAGGCTGGCCTCGAACTCAGAAATCCGCTTGCCTCTGCCTCCCGAGTGCTGGGATTAAAGGCGTGTGCCACCACGCCTGGCTCATTAAAGAAACTTTAATAAAGCTCAAAGCACACATTACACCTCACACAATAATAGTGGGAGACTTCAACACCCCACTCTCACTAATGGACAGATCCTGGAAACAGAAACTAAACAGAGACACATTGAAACTTACAGAAGCTATGAAACAAATGGATTTAACAGATATCTACAGAACATTTTATCCTACAACAAAAGGATATACATTATTCTAGAACCTCATGGTACCTTCTCCAAAATTGACCAGGTAATTGGCCACAAAACAGGCCTTAACAGATACAAAAATATAGAAATTATCCCATGCATCCTATCAGATCACCATGGACTAAGGCTGATCTTTAATAACAACATAAATAACAGAAGACCAACATTCACATGGAAACTGAACAACACTCTATTCAAAGATACCTTGGTCAAGAATAAATAAAGAAAGAAATTAAAGACTTTCTAGAGTTTAATAATAATGAAGCCACAACATACCCAAACTTATGGGACACAATGAAAGCATTCCTAAGAGGTAAACTCATAGCTCTGAGTTCCTCCAAAAAGAAACTGGAGAGAGCATGCACTAGCAGCTTGACCGCACACCTAAAAGCTCTAGAACAAATGGAAGCAAATTCACCAAAGAGGAGTAGACGGCAGGCAATAATCAAACTCAGGGGTGAAATTAACCATGTGGAAACAAAAAGAACTATTCAAAGAATCAATAAAACCAGGAGCTGGTTCTTTGAGAAAGTCAACAAGATAGATAAACGCTTAGCTAGACTAACTAGAGGGCACAGGGACAGTATCCTAATCAACAAAATCATAGAGTGCTGTATCTGAATGCAATTTCTCAAAGCTAGCTTCAGACTTATATTACAGAAGAAAACAAGGAAGTTAGGATGCTAAGGCTCCAGGACACTAGTTGCCATGAAATTTTTGCATCAGGACTGTGGCCAAGCTTTTGGGCTTGTGTCACAGACTTCACTGGAGTTGGTGTGGCAATCAGGAAATTGCAAATCAAAACAACCCTGAGATTCCACCTCACACCGGTCAGAATGGCTAAGATCAAAAACTCAGGTGACAGCAGATGCTGGTGAGGATGTGGTGAAAGAGGAACACTCCTCCACTGCTGGTGGGATTGCAAGCTGGTACAACCACTCTGGAAATCAGTTTGAGGATTACTCAGAAAATTGGGCATAGTACTACCTGACGACATAGCAATACCACTCCTGGGCATATACCCAGAAGATGATCTAACATGTAATAAGGACAGATGCTCCACTATGTTCATAGCATCCATATTTATAATAGCTAGAAGCTGGAAAGAAACCAGATGCCCTTCAACAGAAGAATAGATACAAAAAAGTATGGTACATTTATACAATGGAGTACTATTCAGCTATTAAAAACAATGAATTCATGAAATTCTTAGGCAAATGAAACTAGTAAATATCATCCTGGGTGAGGTAACCCAATCACAAAAGAACACACATAGTATGCACTTACTGATAAGTGGATATTAGCCCAGAAGTCAGCATAACCAAGATACAGTTCAAAGATCACATGAAGCTCTAGAAGAAGGAAGACCACAGTGTGGATTCTTCAGTGCTTCTTAGAAGGGAGATCAAAATACCCATGGGAGTAGATACAGAGACAAAATTTGGAGCAGAAACTGAAGGAAAGGTCATCCAGTGACTGACCCACCTGGGGATTCATCCCATATACAGTTACCAAACCCAGACACTACTGTGGATGCCAACAAGTACTTTCTGACAGGAGCCTGATATAGCTGTCTCCTGAGAGGCTCTGCCTGCCTGACAAATACACAAGTGGGTGCTCACAACCATCCATTGGACTGAGCATAGGGTCCCCATTGAAGGAGTTAGAGAAGGGACTCGAGGAGCTGAGGTTTGCAGCCCTATAGGAGGAACAACAATATGAACCAACCAGAACCACCAGACAACCCAAGGACTGAACCATCAACCAAAGAGTACAAAAGGAGGTACTCAAGGCTTTAGCCACGTATGTAGCAGAGGATGTCCTTGTGGGACATCTATGAGAGGAGAATCTCTTGACCTTGTGAAGGCTTGATGCCCCAATATAGAGGACTGCCAGGACAGGGAAGTGGGAGTGGGTGTGTTAGTGAGTAGGGGGGAGTGGGGATTGGATAAAGGGGTTTCATAAGGGAAATGAGGAAAGGTGATAACATTTGAAATGTAAATAAAGAAAATACCTAATAAAAATGAATAAAGAAAAAAGTATTAAATTTTTATTTTTAAATGAAGTTCACATAACCTTAAAAAATAAATTTTACCCACTGTTCAAAGTAGGAATCGTTGTGATTTCTGTATCATGGAGAAAGATTTAAAAGAATTTCATTTAAAATAGTTCAAAATTAATCTACTCTACTCCTATATGACAAAATGATATTCAAAAGATCCAACTGTTACAAAGTGAATTGCCCATGACTACAGGCAAACTTATGGACACAAAAATATAGAAATAAAAGCTCTTCACTGCCAAATTAATGTCGGAAATACAACTGAAGTTTACCAGGGAAACGACTAAACAAATAGAAGTAAAGTTCCAAAACTGTAATAATAACAATTATAAATGTAAGCCATTATCTTTTACTGCTTTTTTTTTTTTTTTTAAGGAAAGGGAGTTTGATTTTTTTGCCTACTTTTCTACGCATGACATGGAAGAAGAAACACTAAGCTAGTTGATTACATTTTCATCCATACATAGGAACCAGAGAGAGGGAACACCTCCTAAATGTCCCATATCCTTTCCTAAACATTGTCACCCACTAGCAATCGGGGTTAAATATGAGCTTTGCAAGGACATTTCTAATTCAACCCTCATGGCATAGGTAGGCAGTTAGAAGAACTATGTCACTGGGTTATGTCCTTAGGTTCTAGATTATAGTGTTCTTTGTTTTTCCTTGCTGCATCCCACAATGTGGATTGCTTTCCTGCCTTTCTTTTCCCACAATGGTACACTAAAAAGCAACTTTGAAACTATGTTCCAAAAATAAAATTGTTCTCTATAGTTTCTATCACAGCAACAGGAAAAGTAGCAAATATAGCTAATAACCTAACATATATGGTTTTCTTCACATCCTCTAAGGCTTTTATAAAAACACACTAAAGGTAACAAAATAAATAGACAAAGAGCTACACTGGTTCTAGGTTAATGTATACCCATTAATTTGAAGCAGGTAAGTTAGAAAAACTAAGGAAGGGTATACAAAGATATAGACACAGAAAACCTGGACGATGCCTGCTTCCCAGAATTTGGGAGTCAGAAGGAGGAGAATCTGTAGTTTGAGGATAGTTTGAGCTACTTGAGACCCTATCTCAAAAACACAATAGCAACAATAAGAGTAGAAAGTGATACAGCCTGTGGAAGAAAGGCTTACCTTAAGTTCTGCCTTGTGAAGGTGTGTGTGTTATTCTTATACTCTGCATACTAAAGAGATAAACCACCAGGTCATTTCCATAGCTGAAGAAAAAAGAACTTTGCCAGCTCAACAGTATATCTTACCAAAATGAGCCAACACAATTATTCAAACTTTCTTAATAAGGAAGCAGTTTCTTCTCAAGAAAATGCTAAATATGGTTTTGTTTGCTTGCTTGCTTTCATTTTTTTGAAAAATGGTATTTTCTCATATAATATATTCTTATTACTGTTTCTCCTCCCTTGAAGGAAAGATGTTCCTTATCTCTACACCTATCCTGATCTACCCCTTTTCTGTCTCTTCTTAGAAAACAGATGTCCAAGAGATAATAATTAATATTCATTTAATTTATATAATATAGAAACTAACACATCAAAATGGGACAAAGAAACAGAGGGCAAAGGGCCCAAGAGAAGACACAAGAAACAGACTAACTCAGTTACACAGTAAGGAATCCCATAAAACACTAAACTAGAAGCCATAATATATATGCAAAAGACCTGGTAAAGACCTGTGCAGGCCTTGTGCATGCTGCCTCAGTCTCTGTGAATACATGTGTGTTCATCATGTTGATTTAGAGGGCTTTGTTCTCTTGCTGTTCTCCATCCACTCTGGCTTTTATATTCTTTGTCTCCTCCTGAACAAGATTCCCTGAGCCCTGAAGGAAGGAACTCGATGAAACCATCCTGTTTGTGACTGAGTATTACAAGGTCTCTTCCTCTTTTTGTCTGACTGTGGGTCTCTATATTTGTTCTCATCTGTTGCGGGAAGAAGCCTCTTTGACGATAGGTGAAGATGGAACTAATCTGTAAATATAGCTAAATGTCATTAGAAAAAGTTGTTGTACATATTAAATATTTTTTTCTTTCTCCCAAATGTTCTTAATATTATTCTCAACCTAAGTCCAGGTGCTTACTAAATCCAGGACAGCTCCAGAGAAGCAGCCTCCAGATGCCCCATCTCCTGTCACAGACACAGATGCTTCTACTGGATTTGTTCCTTCTGACCTATCAGCAGATGGCTCCACAGACTCTAGACAGCAGAAAACAGCCCACTCTCCTAAGACTGGACAAACATTCCCCATACCCATTCTTCTAGGTTTCCTAGAAACACGTCACCCACAAAGCCAGCCAGAAGTAGTCAGGTATAATGACGACCCTATTTCTGCTGCGCCATCTCCTCTTTCTAATTTTTTTTTCTTTTTAAATTAAACCAAAACGGAGGAAGGGGGATGTTAGCATTCTATCTAAACTCCATCCTATAGTTACCTAGCAACAGCCAGGTATGCTCCTCCCCACAGTTACCTGGCAACAGCCAGGTATATCTGGCCCACTATAAAAAGGGCTGCTTGATTCCCTCCTCCCTCTCTTGCTCTCTTGCTTCTCTCTTCCTCTCCCCTTCCTATTCCCTTATCCCCTCTCTCCACATGGTCATGTCCAGCCTCTACTTCTCTACTGTCTCCCTCTCTCTGCCTCTACTACCCTCTTAATTCCCCTCCCCATGCCCTGAATAAACTCTATTCTATACTATAGAATTATAGTAGTGCCTTAGAGAAAGGGACTCTTCTGTGTGTATGGATGTTTTGCCTGTATGTATATCTGTGCACCTCATGCATGTAAGACCCTCAGTGGCAAGAAAAGAGAGTTAAATCCTACATGAGTGGAGTTACAGATTATTGTGAAACATTTTGTGGGTGCTGGGTATTGAACCTGTGTCTTCTAGGACAGTAGCAAGTGTTTTTGATGAACGAGTCATGGCTCCAGCTTGGATTGCCTCAATGTTAAAAACCCTGAGCAATAGAAGAAATAATCAGTACAACAAAGACAGCCTACAAAATGAGAGAAAAAAATCTCGTTATTCATCTAGTTGGGTTAATAACATTCAGAGTTTATAAAGATCTCAGGAGTTGAAATAATAAAATTTAGAACAAACAATACAATTCTAATTGGGCAAAGGAACTGAGCAGACACTTTCCAAATAAAGAACAATAAATAGCCAGAAAGAAAAATCCAATATTCTCAGCTTCAATGAAAGACAAATCAAATTAAGAATGAATCCATGTCACCAGGTTAGAATGACAATAAATAAAAGGAAAAATGTCTTTTGTCCAAAGTATAGGGTTTCTTTATACTGGTGGTAGAAAGCCAATTGCTCTAGCAACCTTGGAAATCAGCATGGAAGTTCCTCAAAAATATAAAAATAAAACTACTATATGGCCAAGTATGCCACTGAGTATTTGGTCAAAAAGAAACCAAGTAAGCTTGTTTTGAAGAGTCTTGCATACTTCTGTTAACCTCTGGACTATTCACAGTAGCAACATTATGGAATTAGTGTAGCTACCCTCAGCAAACTAATAGATAAAGAAATCTTGGAATCAACCCCAAAGGGAGGTTTATTTTGCCAAAAAACCAAGTGAAATTATTTAATTTAAAGGAAAATTAATTATACTGAAGTCAAATCAGGAGAACAGAAATTTCTTGCAAGATCAAATATTATGTGTGTTCTCTCATATCATAGTTAGAAGGGAAAGGGTGAGAACAATAAGGAAATATCAGGATATGCAGTTGATAGGCATTAGCAGTACAGCTGTTCTTCCAGGACCCAGGTCCTGTCACTGTACTCCTAGAGCAGCCTATGCACTCTTCTGGCATCCACAGGCCTTATGCTTACAGGATGCACACATTGAGTTGGCAAAACACGGGTATATGCTCAAACATTTTTGATAGGAAATATTTGAAACGTTGAAGAGGAAAAAAGATGAAGGAAAAGTAATAGAGGGTAAATACGATTAGAACACATTGTACACATTGTTTAAATATCATAATAATAGATACATTAATTTGTATAATTAACATTTGCTGGTATTTCCTACATTAAATCCAATATTATATGTATATTCATTATAGATTGTACTTATGTATATGGATATCTTGTCTGCACATAATAAACCACTAGAGGTCAGCACAATACTTAGACTAAATATGGGTTTCTACTTTTTTTTTAACAATTTTATTAGATAGTTTCTTCATTTACAATTCAAATGCTATCCCAAAAGTCCCTTATACCCTCCCCCACCCTGCTCTCTCTCTCTCTTTTTTTTTAAATCCTGTTCTCAGTCAAACTGTAAAGTAAAATGTACAAGGTGTTTACATTTTCAGCCTTCTAGTCCAAGGTTGAAAGAATGTTGCCTCTTGGAAAATCTCAACTCTATCTAGACCTTTACAACTTCATGTAATTTTATGCTTTGTTTTACCTTGGTTATGAGAACTCTCACCTACTCATGATGCACTTCTAGAAGCCTGTTTGTTTTCTAAGACAGAAAGAGAGTAGACAGGGTGGGAGAGTAGGTGTCAAAAAACTGGAAGGGATAGAAATGTTTGGAATTATAATCAGGATATATTATGTGAGGAGAAAACTATTTTCAATAAAAGAATACACAGAGATTTGCTGCATAGTGTAGAGGTCACTAGAGAAACTTAGCTTATATTTACGAGAATAATTGTGTCAATATAATTGTTTCAAAAAGAAAATCTAACAACAATGTAGAGATAAATCAAAAGAGAATTTGAATACTTAACACTGACCAAACACATGTTGTGGCCTAGAATTTTACAAGAACTTTCATGAATTAGGATTTTTAATGATCAAAAAAACTGAGGAATGAGATACAAAGCCAACCTCAGCTCTCCTGGGAAGCTCAGCAAGTACAGGGTGTGGGCAGTACAGGGTAAGCCTGATTTCAGCACCAAGATCACATTCTCTGGAGATCAACACAGAAAGGAGAGAAACATACCTCACAGCAGAGTGACCTAATAGGTGGGAGAGGTGGGGAGGGAAATGGAAAAGACACCTAGGTTTAAATCAAGAGGGCATTCTGACAGGAAAGTTTGAATTAACTCTGAGAATATCAGATACATGTGCCATTGACTAAAATAAACCTAAGTGGAAGGTGAGAAATAATGTAATTGCTTATGTTCTAGTTATTAGTTGTATTTTATTATCATTTAAAATCACAGGAAATAAATGGGGGAAATCCTACTTTGAGTCAAATAGGCAATGCGTGGGATTTCCACAAATATACACTGATTTTAGGAATCAATTACTGAGTGGCAAATGTATGCTAGACACTGACTTGAGTTCTGGAGAGATAGATTGTCAATCAAAGTCCATCTTGAGGAATAAGCAAATATCGTAGTTTACAGGACATGATAAAACTCCTTTTAAGAAAAAGGCATAAAGCACAGTAAATAATCAGATGGGAATATTGCAACAGATAAATTATTAACCTTTAGCATCTGTTCACAGCCGTGGTGACTTACAACAGCTAGTGTCCTATGGCAGCACCTGTGTTACTTATGAGTTGCCATAGGGGTCATTTCAAATGTTCTAGCCAGCTCAATGTAAAATTAATCTTTTGTTTATCTCAGTGTACTTAATATATTACCTTTTCTGTATGAATTTAAAATGGAAAGATTTGAAAACTTGCCATGTAAAGACTTCAAAATTCAGAGATCATTTGAAACTGAATTTGTAAAGTTTCTCCAGGATTTAGGTCACAAACCCTATCCATCACTTCCATCATCCTCATCTTTCTTCTCATTTCATCAATAAATATCTAAGAAAATTCTAACATCTCAAGTTTCACTTCATATGTATTACTACTTAAGGTAGATTTAAATTTTTTAACATAACATTTTTGTTGATTCTCTGCGAGTGTCATATCATATGCCCCAATCACACTCACTTCCCAGTCCCCACTGGTCTACCTTCTTACCCTTGTAACTCCACCCCACCCCACCCCCCAAAAAGGAAAAACAAAAATAATAACCAAAAAAAAAAAAAAAAAAAAACCACCAAATCCACTTTGGGTTGTCTATGTACTCACTGGGGCATGGTCAACCCCTCAGGGCCTACCCCTTAAACAAACTGAATCCGTCCCTTCCCTCACCCACTCCAAAAAGTTATCAATTGTGGAGATCTACTTTTCAGCATCTTCATTACATTTTTAAGAGTTCTAATCTTGAGGCTGGAGAGATGGCTCAGCAATTAAGACCACTGAATGTTCTTCCAGAGGTCCTGAGTTCAGGTCCCAGAAACTACATGGTGGTTCACAACCATCTGTAATGGAATCTAATGCCCTTTTCCGGTGTGAGCTTTCAGTCGAGGCTATCACTTTTGGTGTGGCAAAGGAGGCTGGAGTAGGACTAGTGGTTGTCACTGAAGCCTTCTTTGTCCCTCCCTCTCAACTATACATCTGCAGTCACCTATATCACAGCAAATGCAGCCTTGTTCTTCACAGTCTGTAGAAACATGGAACATTTTGGTTTGTGGCAGCAGCACCAATTACTAATAGAACTCCTGGCTGTAGTAGTATCATTGATTCATCAGCAAAAGAAGACCCACAGAGGAAGTCCAGACCATAGACATCAGCTTGTTCTCAGGTAGAAGCACAGGACACTCAGATCTGTATGGCACACAGATGTCAACGTGGCTTCAGGAGTAGGGGAAGCCTAGACCAACGATCGATGCCTTTGATGATAACATGGGCCTTAGACAGCATGGATCCTGGTTGAACTTGGACAATGGACCCAGATATTGCACTCTGAAGTATCATAGACCATTACCTCGGGGTGGGAACTCACCTATATCAATATGGCCCTTTATGGCAGCAGAACCCATGGATATCCACGTAACTACATGTATACACATGTGGATGCAGATACAGATACACACACATATACATATAGGTATATATATATATATATATGTATATATATATATATATATATATATATGAACAATACTGAATAGCCTGGGCTGTTTGCATTGTGTGTGTGTGTGTGTGTGTGTAACAGTAGTAATCTATGAAGAAAAGATGAAAATGTCATGTATTTGGGATGTACTGGCAAAGTCATAGGAGATGTTGCTAGAGAGACAGAGAGGGGTTGAAATACTTTAAATAAACTATTGATATATGAAATGCTCAAAGAGTGTTTAAATGAGGTAACCAACAATACAGAAAAAAAGTAAGTTTAGCAACTACAGTGAAAAATTATCTTTCTGCTTCTAAAGCTGCCTTCAGTGAGTAGCTTGAACAGTGTTCATTTTCCACATTTGGACATTTTATTTTACATTTGAAGGATTTTAGAATATTACCAAATCAAAGAGTGAGGCAGTTGTCAATGAACGTGAATATGTTTGTGCTTAAAACACAAGAACAGAGTCAATCTCCTGCTGCTTCCCAGTCCACAAGCACCAGTGGATCATCAGAAGATTCCAGCTTTCAGCTCCCACTTGCATATTTTTAACCAGAATTGTAAGAAAAATCATTGCCTCTTAACTATCAACTTCTCTTGTTAAAACCACCTCTTAATGTGTGTGATCAAAGGACCCCCCGGGGCTTGTGAAAAAGGAACCAGGAAATCCGTTCTAATCTTTCTATATTTTCATTAAGGAGCATAATGTATTAAAGAACCAAGATGGTGGCAGAGTCTCTATTGTCTATGCCATGGACAATGAATTCTTCCTTTTCCTTTGAGTTAGCCAAGCAGAACTCTCCCCCTAACTTGTACGTGCTTAGAAATAACTCCTTAGTAGGAGCTCCCAGGGAATCTCCCCACAAGTCACTCTTCCTTCTGACTTTGTTGCTGGGCACACATTTGAAGAAATGTTTTACAGGGTAAAAAGCATCCAGATATTTTAGCTTAGTTTTCTTGAACTTCAGGTTAACTTGCAAGGGCGTCTCTCTTACTACAAAATCTAAACCCTATTCAACAAACTAGCTCAGTCCTGAGTTTCTTTCAACCCTGAGTTGTCAATATATCCACAGCCTGACTTCAGAGGGCAGAAGTAGATGATATGGGCTCACTTTACTTAAAATACTAGACTCATAGATGGTGCTTAAAGAAAAAGAAAAACTGAAGAAATCAGAATCTTCAGAGCCCAGATGACTGTAAGAGCCAGTGCTTTAGATGAAGTATGACTATGTGCTCACCTTCCTCTTCCTTGTTGTATGTGTTGAGGCCTCCATGCCCAGGGTGGCACTGCTATAAGGGGCTGTGAAGCTTTTGCAGCTGAGCTTCATGAGCTGTCTCTAAGCTGCGTAGCTGAGAATGACTGTGGAGACTGGCTTATTCTTGTTTATAGGCTCATTTAGCCACATACTGTACTGTGCTACAAGCTGATCACCAAGCAAAAAGGATACCTGGTCTTGAACGTAGAACCTTCAAGTGAATGAACTGGATGAATGTTTTCTCCTTATAAGCTTGGGTACTAAGTTATGCTTTACAAATCTGACTACTATATAGGTACGAATTAACCGTCAAATGTCTCAAGACACTAGTGTTCAATGGTTGTGAACCTGTGGGAGGAGTGGTATTTAGCATTCTGAATCTGCTTGTTTCCACATATTTCCTTTGTTAACGGCAAAAAGAAAAAAAAATACCAGTTTGTCCATCTGGTGTTTGGACAGAATCAACTCAAATTCTAGTCAAACTCAAGTCAACCTGCACTGTTGTTTCAAATAGACCACTGACTTGGTAATGGTTCTAGGATTATAAAGAGCATGGGACTTTTTTCAGTATTGTAAGTGCACAAAATTTCCAAAATATTACTAAGAGTTATATAAATAAAATGTTTTGCTAGTGAAAATATGGTCTTATTTACAATAGTATTTCATTCCTGAATAATTGAATTCAATATTCATTTTGAAGTTGGCATGAAGCAATGACAAAGAGGGCTAAGGACTTGGCAGCACAAAACCACACAATTTATCAATATTTGGTAAAGCAGAAACAGCAATTATAAAGACCAGATGGTCTTTGCAACATGAAAATTTACGTAATGGATATCAGTTGTGTATGAATTATAGAGTGTGAAATTGGCATGTAATCAACTCTTTCCAATTTTAGGAGAAAGAGACACTTTTCTAACCCCCTTTCTGATTGTGAAGTGCAAGATTAAATAACTTTCATTTACCTTTATGTGAATGTACAACAAAATATACCAATTTTATAGCAATTACTATAAAATATAGATGATAGAGCATTAATAGCTATATATTAAAGCATTTGAGCTTTCAATTTTGTAGATTGTTAAGGTTAAGAAGATTTACAGGATAGAATTGCACACCTGCAGGTCTGTCAGCTCCAAGTCCGTGAACTTCCACCTTAAAAAGAATGTTACCTCACACTATCACAGTCTCTGTGAGTTTACATATTTATCTGCCCTGTTGTGTCTGAAAGAACTTTCTTTGGTATCATGAATCCCCTGCCTCCACTTCTGCATAGTTCCCTGAGCCCTGTAAAGGCATCCCATTAGGACTAAGTGGTCTAAGGTCTCTCACTCTCTGAACTTTGTACAGTTGTGAGTCTCTATTTGTTCCCATCCACTGCAGGAAGAAGCTTCTCTGATGAGAAAGACACTGATCTATGAGCATAGCAGAATGTCATTAGGAGTCATTTTATCGCTATGTTCCTTTAGGAGACCAGTAGTATTTGGTTTTTCTGTGGAATCCTGGCCTGTCTAGTCTCAGAGCATTAGCCACTTTAGTGTTACTTACCACTTCAATCTCATAGAGCATGGCTTAAATCTAATAAAAAAAGAGTTCTGTTTCTCCCATAATGTTTGTGCCACAGTTGTATCAATGGGCATATTTTATCGGAAGGTCAACTGTTCTTACCCACGGTGTTTGTAGCTAGGAGACATTAGTGATTACTTTTCTCTTCTGGTAGCATGCAGAAGCATCTTCCAGCACTGTAAACATTACTCAGCACAGTAAACAAGACTTGTTGAGAACCAGATCAATTTCCTATTATTCAGTGATGTAAGCACATGCTAGCAAAGATCCTGGCAAAGAGAACACTAACATTTGTTAGTAGTAATGTAAGCTGGTGCAGTCAATATAGAAATAAGTTTGAAGATTCCCCCAAAGCTCAATATTGATATAGCTTAAAACCCCACCTTATGCATACTGTCCTTATGCATATACCCAAAGGGCTCCACATCTTCTTACAGAGATATGTGCTCATCCGTGTTCATTGATGTTCTATTCATAATAGACAAAAAATTGGGAAAGCCAAGATAACTATCAACTTGTGAATGAACTATGGTGCATGTATACATTGGAATATTTTTCAGAATACTTATGAAATGGAATACTTTTCTGTTTAAAAGAATAAAATTTGAAAACTTTCAGGTAAACAGATGGAGATAGAAACAATCATCATGAGTTGGGTAAACCAGTCTCAAAAAAATAAATACTACATATTTTTCTTATATGTAAACATATAAAAATATGTATACATATTTTCTTATATGTATTTTCTTCTAGCCTTTCAATATGTCTTTCTATCTGAATAGTGACAGAGGCTAAGTACCTTGTAAGGAACCAGAGAGAGGAGGGGGGAATCTTCCAAAGAAGGGGAAATAAAATAGTGTTATAAAGAGATAAGGGGAAACAGAAATAGGAAAATTGCATTAAAAGGGGGAGGGGAATGCTAGGAAAAGCAAAATATAAAGAAGCACAACTACCACTAATGGCCTTTGGAGAAGCCATATGGAAACCAGCTACTGTAAAAAATAAAATATAATACATATATAATATAATAAAATATATACATATATGAAATTCATTTAAATGGAGTCATCATATAATTAAAAAGATAATGCCCCACTTAAGAATCTTACGCCACTTTGTATTATTTCCAGCACCAGAAATGGGTGATATTTTGCTGAATCAATGACTAAGGGTACAATGGACATCTGCAAGCGTCAGCTACTGCCAAGCCTATTGACTCCTTGTAACAACTTGATGCAAAAATCTACTGATAAACACATTTAAATTTTTAATATCAATAATATTTTAAATTTTAAACCATACTTAAATATTTATCTGTATTCTGGAACTATGCTAGAAAATTGCTGTTCAATTTTCTCTGTAAATTAGCATCAAATTAGAAATGTTGCCAAGTACTAATATCCAAACACTGAGAGTGATTACAATGGGTGCATTGTAACAATGAATGCCCTATCTTACAATACATACATTGTCAGAGAATGAGACAAGAGTTTCCAAAACCATTTGTTAACAAAATAAACCCCAAAACATATTTTCACATGACTGCTGAGGATGTAATGGAGTGAATTAGAAGAAGACTAAAGGCAACAGCTGTGTTTCAGTGCTGGTATAAACAGTTATTAATAAAATGAACAAAGCCACTCTGTGGGCACACGCCTTTAATCTTAGCACTCAGGATGCAGAAGTAGGTGGATCTCTGAGTGTGAGGCTAGCCTGTTCTGCAGAGCAAGTTCCAAGACAGCCAGAACTACTAAGAGAAAACCTTTCTCGAATCACCTCCCACCTCCGCAAGAAAAACCTTAATAGGTGTTATTAACTTCTCATTTCAAGATAAGTAACAGAGGAAACAGTTTGTTTAAACTGAAACTCACACTCTACTGTTTTTTTATGATAACCTGCTCTTTGTGAATCAAAGTCCAATTCTTGAAAATGTAAAGGGAGTGGAAATGTGCATAAACACTAGCAGAATCACAGAATGCTTTAAATAATGCTACCAAGAAATGTAAGATGAGAAAGATTACAGGAGACAGAAAAGCAGAAACACAAAGATATTAACACAAATTTGTAAGATTGTTAGGTTAGATACAAGAACAGTTTCAAAGGTCCTAGTGTATTGACACTAATGTAAATCATGACCCACAGTAATAGCCAAATTCCCTTAATCAACTCACTCTTTCTTTCTTTCTTTCTTTCTTTCTTTCTTTCTTTCTTTCTTACTTTCTTTCTTTCTTTCTTTCTTTTCTTTCTTTCTTTTTCTCTTTCTTTCTTTCTTTCTTTCTCTCTCTCTTTCTTCTTCCTTCTTTTCTTTCTTTTCTTTCTTTCTTTCTTTCTTTCTTTCTTTCTTTCTTACTTTCTTTCTTTCTTTCTTTCTTTCTGATATTTTCTTATTTTTTCATTTCAAATGCTAATTAAAAGGGGGAGGGGAATGCTAGGAAAAGCAAAATCATAAAAGTTCCCTATACCCTCCCCCACGCCCTTCTTGCCTACCCATTCACTCCCACTTCTTGGCCCTGGCATTCCCCTGTACTGGGGCATATAAAGTTTGCAATACCAAGGGACCTCTCTTCCCAATGATGGCCAACTAGGCCATCTTCTGCTACATATGCAGCTAGAGACATGAGCTCTGGGGGTTTTGGTTAGTTCATATTATTGTTCCTCTTATAGATTTGCAGACCCTTCAGCTCCTGGGGTACTTTCTCTAGCGTCTTCATTGGGGACCCTGTGTTCCATCATATAGATGATTGTGAGCATCCACTTCTGCATTTGCCAGGCACTGGCATAGCCTCATACAAGACATTTATATCAGGGTCCCGTAAGATGAAAGGATGGACTATCCAGAGACTATTCCACCAGGGGATCCATACCATATTCAGTCACTAAACCCAGACATTGCATATGTCTGTCTTTCTTTCTTTCTTTCTTTCTTTCTTTCTTTCTTTCTTTCTTTCTTTCTTTCTTTCTTTCTTTCGTTCTTTCTTTCTTTCTCTCTTTCTTTCTCTCTTCTTTCTTTCTTTCTTTCTTTCTCTCTTTCTCTCTCTCTCTTTCTCTTTCTTTCTCTCTCTCTTTCTCTTTCTTTCTCTCTCTTTCTTTCTCTTTCTTTCTCTATCTATCTATCTATCTATCTATCTATCTATCTATCTATCTATTTACAACTCCCTTTCTGACCCCCTCTCTTCACGAGTATGGCTGCACCCCCATCTCCTACCCCACCAGACCTCTAAACACCCTGGGGCCTCCAGTCTCTTCTGGTTAGGTGCACCTTCTCTGACTAAACCCAGACCTGGCAGTCCTTTGTTGTATGTGTTGGGGACCTCACTGTTGCTGCCTGGTTGGTGGTCCAGTGTTTGAGAGATCTCAGGGTTCCAGGTTAATTGAGACTGCTCATCCTCCTTCAGGGTCTCCCTCCTTCAGAGCTTCTTCCAGCTTTCCCCTAATTCAACCACAGAGGTCAGCAGCTTCTGTCCATTGGTTGGATACAAATATCTACATCTGACTCAGCTGCTTTTTGGGTCTTTCAAAGGGCAGTTATGATAGGTCCCTTTTTGTGAGCCCTCCATACTCTCAGTAATAGTGTCAGGTCTTAGAACCTCCCTTTGGGCTAGATCCCACTTTGGGTCTGTTGCTGGACCTTCTTTTCCTCAGGCTTCTCTCCATTTCCATCGCTGCAGTTCTTTCAATCATAAACAATTATGAGTCAGAGTTTTGACTGTAGGATGACAACCCCACCCCTCACTGGATGCCCTGTCTTTCTGCTGAAGGTGGGCTCTACAAGTTCTCTCTCCCCAATGTAGGGCATTACATCTCAGGTCCCTCCCTTTGAGTCCTGAGAGTCTCCCACCTCCCAGGTTTCTGGTACATTCTGGAGAGTTCCTCCAACCTCCTACCTCCCAAGGTTGCATCTTTCCATTTTTTTTCTGCTAGTCCTCAGGGCTTCAATCCTTTGCCCTCAAGCAATACCAGATCAGGTTCCCCTAAACCCCCAATTCTCCATACATTTTCCCTCTCATGTCCCTCCCTCCCCCCCTCTTGTGGTTGCTTTCCTCTCCCTCCCATGTGGTACTGAGGCATCCTCACCTGGGTGCTTCAGCTTGTTGACCTTTTTGAGTTCTGTGGACTGTATCTTGGGTATTGGGCACTTTTGGGGGGAGGGGGGCTAATATCCACTTATTGTGAGTACTTACCATCCATGTTCTTTTGGGTCTGAGTTACCTCACTCAGGATGATATTTTCTAGTTCCATCCATTTGTCTGCAAAACTCAGAATGTCCTCATTCTTAATAGCTAAGTAGTATTCCATTGTGTAATTGAACCACATTTTCTCTCAACATTGTTATGTCATGGGACATCTGGGTTGTTCCCAGCTTCTGGCTATCACAAAGAAGGCCACTATGACCATCCTAGAAGACTTGCATCTGTGGCACAGTGGGGCATCTTTTGGTTATATTCCCAAAAGTTGTATTACTAGGTTCTCAGGTAGATCTATTTCCAATTTTCTGAAGAACCTCCAGATTGATTTCCAGAGTGGTTGTACCAGTTTGCAGTTCTACCAGTAATGAAGTAGTGTTACTCTTTCTCCATATCTTTGCCAACATATGATGTCACCTGAGGTTTTGATCTTAGCTATTCGATTGGTATAAGGTGGAAACTCAGGTTCATTTTGATTTGCATTTCTCTGATCACTATTGTATTGGTTCACAGGGTGATCTCTAAGAACTGGGAAAAAAAGGTTTTCCAATTATCTCTTGGGGAGAAAACACTTAATCTACCCAGTAGACCTTAATCATAGATTTACAACACAAATAAAATTAAAATGTATACATTTGATATAGATGCATTTGTGAGAAGTTCTACCAATAGATTTAAAGTATATGGATTTTGCCATTGCCTAAATGCCATTAGGATTGCTTCTACACATACTTCTAACACTGGGCTAGATCCAAACAAGGATTTTTCTGGAAGTTTCTCTTTACTTCACATCAAACAGCCCCTCTATGTAGACGCAAAGACAAAAACCACATGATCATCTCCTTAGATGCTGAGAAAGCATTTGACAAAATCCAACACCCCTTCATGATAAAAGTCTGGGAAAGAGCAGGAATTCAAGGCCCATACCTAAACATAATAAAAGCAATCTACAGCAAACCAGTAGCCAACATCAAACTAAATGGAGAGAAGCTGGAAGCAATCCCACTAAAATCAGGGACCAGACAAGGCTGCTCACTTTCTCCCTACATAGTCAATATAGTACTTGAAGTCCTAGCCAGAGAAATTCGACAACAAAAGGAGATCAAGGGATTACAAATTGGAAAGGAAGAAATCAAAATACCACTATTTGCAGATGATATGATAGTATATATAAGTAACCCTAAAAATTCCACCAGAGAACTTCTAAACCTGATAAACAGCTTCAGTGCAGTAGCTGGATATAAAATTAACTCAAACAAATCAATGGCCTTTCTCTACATAAAGGCTAAATGGGCTGAGAAAGAAATTAGGGAAACAACACCCTTCACAATAGTCACAATATAAAATACCTAGGTGTGAATCTAACTAAGGAAGTGAAAGATCTGTATGATAAGAACTTTAAGTCTCTGAAGAAAGAAATTGAAGAAGATCTCAGAAGATCAAAAGATCTACCATGCTCATGGATTGGCAGGATTAATATAGTCAAAAATGTCTATCCTGTCAAAAGCAATCTACAGATTCAATGCAATCTCCATCAAAATACCAACTCAGTTCTTCACTTAGTTAGGAAGGGCAATTTGCAAATTCATCTGGAACAATAAAAAACCTAGGATAGCAAAAATTATTCTCAACATAAAAGAACCTCTGGTGGAATCACCTTGCCTGATCTCAAGTTGTACTACAGAGCAATTGTAATGAAAAAAACTGCATGGTACATTTTACTTGCGGGCTATGTAAAAATGATAAAGGATCCTAGATAAGATAACAAAAAAATAAATAAATAAATTCACTACAGTAAGTGACCCTAGACTTGTATCAGGAAACAATTCAGTGTGTTAACAGGATCATAAATTAGTCACTAATATTAAACCAATGTGAATATTTTGGTTCATGGATTAAACACATTAAAGATTTTTTACACAGCCTCACACATTTCTCCAATATTTCTCACATGAGGCACAAAAATGTAGCAGTTTAAAAGAATTGATACTAAATTCTAAGTTAGCAATAATGCTTCAGTGTCGAATTAAAGAAAGAAATCAAAGCACTTTCCCCTGGTGTCAGTAATCCAAAACCAAATTCAATATTTAGCTCTTGCCAAGAAACTGCAGATATTTAACATGACCATGACACTGACGTCCCTGACAAGCAACAGCATTTCTAGTTTTTTCTTACATGCAAAATGAGAACAATTCCAATATTGAATATATAAAACTGATATTAGAAAAATGTAGATAACTATACTAAAAGTTTTAGATCACATAGAGGTAAATATTTATCATCAACGTAGTAATTATAGTATAAATGATGAGCAGATCAACAACAATTACCTCTAATAACAATGTACAAGTGTGTCTAATATGCCTCTGAAATTGGCTTTCTGTGTTGAGTTCCCTTTGCCCTTTCATGCCCATACCTATTTTGCATAAATATTCTTCATAACAGCCCAGTTGATCTCTTCTGAGAGAACTTATAATACATACTATGTACTCATGCCGTCAGGAATCTTGCAAGTCTATGACAATGCTTGTCTTTATGCCAGACTACAAATCTTCTTTTAAAGTGTCATCCCCTACAACTTATAGTAGTAATCACATGGGAGATGCTCAAGAGACTTTTTTGAAATAAATTTCTTAGTAAATAACGAAGGAAAAGTTGTTAAGGTATTTCTTAACATGTTTTCTAGAAACTAAGCCATAAAGGTGTAGGCAAACATAATGAAGTTTTTCCTTTCCTTCAATGGTATAAAGACTGTCTACTACAAGGCCAGATACTGGTGTGTGTGCTGTTGAGTGCACTGTCTTTCAAAGGCTTTTTATATTTATAGGCATCCCTAACAAGTGAACATTAACCAGAAAAAATATTCCCCTTGTTTTAGTGTTTAAATGATGGTGAGACAAACTCTCTTCTGACATTCTACCTTCTCATATTTGAAGTTCATGTCAGAGATAAAGCAATTACTTTATTGTAAAGTTCTAAGTTACAAATATATAATATAAATAGAATAGAATAGAATAGAATAGAATAGAATAGAATAGAATAGAATAGATAGGGTAGGGTAGCGTAGGGTTGGGTACGGTAGGCAGGATAGGGCAGGATGGGCCTGGACATAATGGGTTAGCACAAAGCAGAACAGGACAGTTCAAAATAATATAACAAAAATGAATGAATGAATGAAGGAATGAATAAATAAATAAATAAATAAATAAATAAATTCAATGGCTCTGAGTGTCATCTTCCACATTCAGCCTAAATGTGATCCTTAATATAATCTCAAACTGGGGAAGAGGGTAGAGTGCTAAGTAGCATACATATATATTATTGGTTGCAGCATTTCTCTATCACTAACATTGAAAACAATATTTGCACTTTTTAAAAACCTATATAAAAGATGGCATGAAGTGGGCTGGGTTCTGGGCTGAAGGGGATGTTATCTTTCATGTTGAGATTTCAAGATTTAGTCACAAGAGGGCAAAATTGGGTTACATATAGAATAGCAATCCACCCAACCTAATAAGACAGGTTTACATGAGTGAACAATGGTGGAGCCAGAAAGATTGAATTTGCATTAAAAAGAAAATGGTGACAGTGCAGATCTTCAAATGTTAAATGGTTGTTTACCTTTATTATTATTTCCAGAGCCACAAAAAATTTACATCCAATTGGTCATCAAGTGTGGAAGTGTCATGGGTATAATTAGAGAAGAGAAATGGGTTAGAGAAGGCTGCAAGCCTGTTATGCTTATCTCTATGAAGATGGCTTTTAAAAGTTAGCTTTAATTGTGTATATTTATGAGTACACTGAAATAATGTGATATTTCCACAAATGTTTACAATCATAACTATCAAATTAGAGTATTAATATATCTATCACTAAAATTTGTTAAATAAAACTTATGTTTCAGAATGATTTTACTAAGAAGTCATCCTTCACCTAATAGGAAATCATTGGTTTGAAAAGTGCTGATGAGGCATTCCTAGGTAACAGGATGTTCCGGCTTCCATTTGGTTGTTGTGATAAGACTAAAACAAAAAGCAAATTAGGGGATGAAAGGATCCTCCTCACAGGTTACATTCCATCACCATGGGAATTAAGGCAGAAATTTTGTAAGAATCTGAAGCAAAAGTCCATTTACTTGCAGCAGAACCAACTCCCCAGGGAATGGCCTCACCCCAGAGAGCTGAGCTCTCCTGCAGTGAGGAGCAATCACCAGGAGCCATGGGTGCCAGCTTGAGTAAGACAAATGACAAAAACTCCTCAGCTTTGGTGGCTCCAAAGCCAACACTCTCCCAGATAACCAGATGCAGCTGGTGCCTGTCCTTGAAGAAAGGAGATTAGGGTCCCACACTTAAATCATAGAAAAGAGATAATCAGAGGTCACAGATAGTTATGACCAGCCATAAAACTAGTTACATATAGCCCCACAAAAGACAACCTTTAATCCACCTCTCAGCCTCACTATACCACCATACCAAATGGTGTCCTGTCTGAGTTATGACTTACCTCACGCGCTTTCTCTCCCTTTCATCTTAAGCATTCAAGAAATTACTCTGATACCTAAACCACATAAAGACAAAACAAAGAGAACTTCAGACCAATTTCCCTTATGAATATCTATGCAAAAATACTCAATAAAATTCTCGCTAACTGAATCCAAGAACACATCAAAACAATCATCCATCATGACCAAGTAGGCTTCATCCCAGGGATGCAGGGATGGTTTAATATACAGAAATCCATCAACATAATCCACTATATAAACAAACTCAAAGATAAAAACCACATGATCATCTCTTTGGATGCTGAGAGGGCATTTGACAAAGTCCAACGCCCATTCATGATAAAAGTCTTGGAAAGAGCAGGAATTCAAGGCCCATACCTAAACATAATAAAAGCAATCTACAACAAATCAGTAGCCAACATCAAACTAAATGGAGAGAGGCTGGAAGCAATCCCACTAAAATCAGGGACTAGGCAGGGCTGCCCATTTTCTCCCTACCTATTCAATATAGTACTTGAAGTCCTAGCCAGAGCAGTTCGACAGCAGAAGGAGGTCAAGGGGATACAAATTGGAAGGGAAGAAGTCAAAATATCACTATTTGCAGATGATATGATAGTATATATAGATGACCCTAGAAACTCCACCAGAGAACTCCTAAACCTGATAAACAGCTTCAGTGAAGTAGCTGGATATGGGATTGACTCAAACAAATCAATGGCCTTTCTCTACACAAAGGATAAATGGGCTGGGAGGGAAATTAGGGAAACAATACCCTTCACAATAGACACAAACAATATAAAATATCTTGGTGTGACTCTAACTAAGGAAGTAAAGATCTGTATGATAAGAACTTCAAATCACTGAAGAAAGAAATTGAAGATCTCAGAAGATGGAAAGATCTCTCATGCTCTTGAATTGGCAGGATCAATATAGTAAAAATGGCTATGTTTCCTAAAGCAATCTACAGATTCAATGCAATCCCAATTAAAATTCCAACTCAATTTTTTACAGAGTTGGAAAGGGTAATTTGCAAGTTCATCTGGAATAACAAAAAACCTAGGATAGCAAAAACTCTTCTCAACAATAGAGGAACCTCTGGTGGAATCACCATGCCTGACTTCAAGCTGTACTACAGAGCAATTGTAATAAAAACTGCATGGTGCTGGTGCAGCAACAGACAGGTAGATCAGTGGAATGGGATTGGGGACCCAGAATTGAATCCACATACTTATGGTCACCTGATCTTCAACAGGGGAGCTGAAACCATTCAATGGAAGGAAGACAGCATTTTCAACAGATGGTGTAGGCATGACTGGCGGTTGTCATGTAGAAGAGTGGGAATTGATCTATTCTTCTCTCCTTGTACTAAGGTCAAGTCTAAATGGTTTAAGGAACTCTGCATGGAACCAGAGACACTGGAGCTTATGGAGGAGAGGGTGGAAAAAGCCTCGAAGATATGGACACTGGGGAAAGGTTCCTGAATAGAACAGTGATGGATTGTGCTGTAGGATCAAGAATCTACAGATGGGACTTCATGAAGTTGCAAAGCTTCGGTAAGGCAAGGGATATTGTCAATGGGACAAAAAGACCACCAACAGATTGGGAAAGGATCTTTGCCAGTCCTAGATCAGATAGGGGACTAATGTCCAATGTATACGAAGAGCTCAAGAGGGTGGAGACTAGAAAATCAAATAACCCCATTGAAGAATGGGGCACTGAGCTAAACAAAGAATTCTCAACTGAGGAATACCGAATGGCTGAGAAGCACCTGAAAGAATGTTCAACATCCTTAATTATCAGGGAAATGCAAATCGGAACAACCCTGAGATTCCACCTCACACCAGGCAGAATGGCTAAGATCAAAAATTCAGGTGACAGTAGATGCTGGCGTGGTTGTGGAGAAAGAGGAACACTCCTTCATTGCTGGTGGGATTGCAAGCTGGTACAACCACTCTGGAAATCAGTCTGGAGGTTCCTCAGACAATTGGACATAGTACTACCAGAGAATCCTGTAATACCTCTCCTGGGCATATATCCAGAAGATGTTCCAACTGGTAATAAGGACACGTGCTCCATTATGTTCATAGCAGCCTTATTTATAATAGCCAGAAGCTGGAAAGAACCCAGGTGTCCCTCAACAGAGGAATGGATACAGAAATTATAGTACATTTACACAATGGAGTACTACTCAGCTATTAAAAACAATGAATTCATGAAATTCCTAGGCAAATGGATGGATCTGGAGGGTATGATCCTTAGTGAGGTAACCCAATCACAAAAGAACTCACATAACATGTACTCACTGATGAGTGGATATTAGCCCAGAAACCTAGATTACCCAAGATACAATTTGCTAAACACATGAAACTCAAGAAAAATGAAGATCAAAGTCTGGACACTTCGTCCCTTCTTAGAATTAGGAACAAAGCACACATTGAAGGAGTTACAGTGATCAAGTGTGGAGCTGAATCAAAAGGATGGACAAACCAGTGACTGCTGCAGCCGGGGATCCATCCCATAATCAGCCACCTAATGCAGACACTATTGTATATGCCAGCAAGATATTGCTGAAAGGGCCCTGATATAGCTGTCTCCTGTGAGGCTATACCAGTGCCTGGCAAACACAGAAGTGGATGTTCACAGTCAGCTATTAGATGGAACACTGGGTTCCCAAGGGTGGAGCTAGAGAAAGTACCCACGGAGCTGAAGGGGTCTCCAACCCTATAGGTGGAAGAACAATATGAACTAACTAGTACCCCCAGAGCTCATGTTTCTAGCTCCATATATAGCAGAAGATGGCCTAGTTGGCCATCATTGGGAAGAGAAACCTCTTGGTCATGCAAACTTTATATGCCCCAGTACAGGGGATCGCCAGGGCCCAGATGTGGGAGTGGGTGGGTAGGGGAGCAGGGCGTGGAATGGGAGAGGGTTTAGGGGACTTTCGGGATAACATTTGAAATGTAAATGAAGAAAATATCTAATAAAAATTGAGAAAAAAAAGAAAAAAAGAAATTTCTAACTATGCTATATATATAAGTTCTAAAACGCAGGAGTTTGGGGTAGCACTCGGACCTATGCTGTGGGGAGGTTTGCTATCCAAGTCAAGACTTGAAATAAAGGACTCCTGTGCAAATTGCAGCAGACTTCGATGTTCTTGAGCTCTCCTGTGTTTTTCTGCGGAATTGGGTCATAGCAATACATCAACAGGCAAATCTGACTCTAGGCTGTGTCAAGTGGACATTTAGAGGCAGATAATACATGGGGTGAATACTTCGTTTTGGCATGTCATTAGGTACCAAAATTGTCAGCCTTTGTGATCTCACATAGTGTTAGAACAAGTGAAAGACACTTACATCTGGCTTAAGAATGATCCAAAGTCTTCAATTCCCTCTTTACTAGAATAAGAGTCTGTTGTCTACTTTCTTACACTTATTCTGAATACGATGGCCACCACCCTCGGCTGGAGTGGCCAGGCAAAATCTTCGGAAGAGACCTAAGTCAGCAGAGCAGCTGTGCTAAGCAGACAAGTGAGCTGGAGGGACCCTGGTTGGTACCTTTGCCTACTGGTAGTATTTAAATTTACAATCACCAACCCTGACAAACTCTAAACTTAGATCAGTTCCTTCCCCCTGCCCTACACAAACACTGCAGACCTCCTCTTGGCTCACAAATGTTTCATCTTCAGAAGTTTCAGCAACTCCTTTGATCCCAGGGCACATCGGTGAGGACATCACACAGGCTCTGGGCCTATCAGATGCTGTCTGCTCTGGAGCCCTTCCTTCTTTGCGAAAATAAAAATTTTTTCACTGACCCAAAGCCAAATCCAGTTCTATTCACTGGATCCCTCTCCATGACTCTCCCTGCCCAACACACACAAACACACAAACACACACATACACAAACACACACACACACAGAGACAGAGACAGAGAGAGAGAGAGAGAGAGAGAGAGAGAGAGAAAGAGAGAGAGAGAGAGAGAGAGTGCTCTTTCCCCTGCTGAGTAAATGCTTTTCTCTGTACTAGATGTTCTCATTAGCATGCAAAAATGTCGACCTCCAAACAAACAAGTAAAAAACCTTTTCTGTTTCCACTTCTGATTTTAATCATGACTCCACCCTTCTGGTCCTTTTTATGCTAGTGTGGCCATGGTCCCCAGCTAAAGTGGTAGCTCATGTGTTTTAAAACTGCAGGCAACAGTAAAGTTGGGGGAGATATGCTAAGATTCAAGATGATACATTGTGAGGTAGCTAATGTCTTTGAAGCTGCCAAAGTCACTGAAGAATTATGTGTGTGGGACACTCCAATCAAGCCAAATGCTACTCTAAGATTTAGCTGAAGATTAAATTATCTTCACAATTATCACAGCAGATGCAGAGATCTGTGAATGCTCTAGGTGGTGAGAATAAATGAGGCCTGAGGGCTCAGCCCTAACAACATCATCGATACTTCCCCATCTAAGGCTCTGGGAACCACATGGATGGGAGGAGGAGACAAAGAATGTAAGAGTGAGGAGAAACTGAGAAAGGGAAACGTTCTCCTGTGAACCTGGCACAGCCATTGCAACCATTACCCCAAAGCATTGGGATAATGGGTAGCTGCCACTGGGCCTGTCTTAAAGAACCATGGATGAGATGCACAGGGCCTTAGCTTATTCAGCTAAACTGCTTGTTACTGGTAGATTCTGGGAAGGCATGACCGTTGTCTTCAACTCCATGGGTCTACAGTGAGCAATGGACAGGTCAAAGCCCATGTTTACACAAACAGCCCAAATTAAACTCAGTGAGTCACAGAAAAAAACTAAACATGCATATGAGAAAACAACTTGAGACCAGCATGAGTTAATAGTGCTGATGGGTGGCACAGGTAGAACTATATATCCCTTCTGCCAGAGATAAGGGAAATAATTACTTTTGGTCGAGGGGACCT
The DNA here is from genome assembly GCA_902729485.2 of Mus minutoides. Taxonomy (NCBI): domain Eukaryota; kingdom Metazoa; phylum Chordata; class Mammalia; order Rodentia; family Muridae; genus Mus; species Mus minutoides. The sequence goes on from LR749585.1 coordinate 185,532, forward strand.
ATGTCACAAGTTCCTGGAGAATGCTAGTTTTATTGAACCACCAGAAATCTCTCTCTCTCTCTCTCTGTCTCTCTCTCTCTTTCTCTCATTTTCCTGGTAAGGAGTAGCTATAACACTTATATAATACAGTATGATGCTGAAGTTGGAATCTGTGTTTGAGTATTTACTTAAGTGAAGTGCTTAGCATTAGGTTTAATAGCTGTCCAAATATCCAGAAATGAGCTCAATCTGTACTATAGGAAGATTTCTGGTGGTTCAGAGAGAGATAGAGAGACAGAGAGAGAGAGAGAGAGACAGACAGAGAGAGAGAGAGACAGACAGAGAGAGAGAGACAGAGAGAGACAGAGAGAGAGACAGAGAGAGACAGAGAGAGAGACAGAGAGAGACAGAGAGAGAGACAGAGAGAGAGAGATGACAGGAGATGAGAGCCAAGGAAAGAACCAAGGAGATGGTGAGGTCATTACCATCATTACCCTTTTAATGCTGTATTTCTGTTGTATCAGCTAGTATGTGTTGATTTTACAGTACCTAGTATCAATCTTCATATAAATGATAGTGTTTTTATAATTTGTATCAGAATTATTGGGCGAACAGGGCATTTTGATCTCTCTTGGCTTATATTACTCGATAAAACTATTCTATAAGTTCATAGTAGTAAAATATTTTACAATACATTATTTATTCAGAATAAATCTAATAGTTTCTGTCCCTTAGCCTTACTATACTTAAATTGTCCTGTATACATTTTATATAATATTCTTTTTAACTTTATTAAAAGAGTAGAATTTTTAACATAAAATTAGAAGTAGTGTGTAGAGCAAACCACAAGCAAGTCACAGCCAAAACCTAGCCACATTTTAGAGTAAATTACAGCCAAAGCCTAACCACACTGTAGAACAAATCACAGGCCAAAGCTAGCCATACTGTAGAGCAGATTACAACCAAAACCTTGCCGTAGTTCCTGTTATAAAGAGTGAAAAAGTAACAGCACATTTTCTGTGGGTATCTTCCTCTACCCCTTTCAGTAAGTCATAGTTACAGATAACAGTACTGAAAGCCCAGCACTAAGTACTCAATTTCTTTTCCTCCCATTAATTTATTTACTTGTTCACTTTACATCCCAGTCTCTCCTCAGATAGTCTCTTCCCCCCATCCCTTCTCCCCTTCTCCTCTGAGAGAGTGGAGCCCCTTCTGAGTATACATCCCACCCTGGCACATCAAGTCTATGCAGGGCTAGGTATATCCTTGCCTATTGAGGCCAGACAAGGCATCCCAGCCAATGGAATGGATTCTACAGTGAGACAACAGAATCAGGATAAGCCCTCCTCCAGCTGTGAGGGACCCACTGGAGGGCCAAGCTGTACATCTGATACATATATATGTGGGGAGCCTAGGTCCAGCCTGTATATGCTCTTTGGTTGGTTGTTTAGTCTCTGAGATCTGCCATGGGTCCAGGTTAGTTGACTTTTGGTCTTCCTGTGGAGTTCCTATCTCCCTTGGGGCTCTCAATCATTTCCATAAAAGTACCCAAGCTCCATCCAATATTTGGCTGTGGATCTCTACATCTGTTTCAGTCAATTGCTGTCTGGAGCCTCTCAGAACAGTTATGCCTGCAAACATAACAGAACATCATTAATAGTGTCAGGGATTGATGCTTGCAGTGGAGTAAGACACAAATTGAGCCCGTTATTGGCTTGGCATTCCCTCAGTCTCTACTTCAACTTTGTCCCTGCATTTCTTATAGACAGGACTTATTTTGGGTTGAAAGTTTTGTGGGTAGGTGAGTGCCCTTTTCCTCCACTGGGGGTCATGGTGGCTGCAGGAGGTGAACAATTCAGATTCCATATCTCTACTGCTATGAGTCTCATATCTAAAGTCACCCACATAGACACCTAGGAGCCTTCACCATCCCAGGTCTTTAACATGTCCTGGACCCCTATGGAGTGTGAAGAGCAGATTTGGCTGTCAATGGGGTGACAGATGTTGGAACCAAGTCCCTCTCAATTATAAATCTGAGAAACTAGTCTCTGCTAAATTGTTAATGGCTGCTAATGAAATACTCTGTTATCTTTTTGATAAAACATTTGCATATAAATGAATCTTTCTGGATGGACTCCTTTAACCCCAAGGATATGTTCTGAATGCTGGCAAGCCGCTAGGTCTGCTTTCTCATTGTCCCTTGCTGTTATCAATAGGCTGTTTGATCTCTAATTTTAGGACATCATAAAGGAAGCAAATGCCCTTAAGCACAAATCAAGAGCTGGAGTTCAGCTTCTAAAGAATGAAGTTCACTGAAAATTGAGAGTAAAAACAAATGAAAAGAATTCTTTCACTCTGCTTATCAAATGGAACTTCCTGTCATGCTAGCATGCACAGAAGGTCCCAGTGTGCCTTTTGCTGAGCTTCTATAGGGCTTGATTAACTGACCAGAACTTCTATGATGTGAATGTTGCAAGTCTAGAACCAAGAGGGAGTCTTTAGCTATCACATTGCCTTCCTCTGCGTTTGACTTAACATCTTTGTGACAATTAAGCAAATCCTTTAAAATTTACAGTCACACACCTACCTTCTATCAACCAAAAGACTACGAATGTTACTACCAGCTAATATTTGAGGCCCATAGCAGATGTTTCTCTACTTTGCTTTAACCAATGGGTTCTAATCACTTTAGTGTTGCTGTGATAAACACAGTGACCAAAATCAACTCAAGAGCAAAGGACTATGTCTGTTTATACTGCCAGATAAAAGTCCATCACTGAGAACAGAGAGGGCAGGAGCTCAAGGAAAGAACCCCGAGGAAGGAACTGAAGCAACGCCCTGGAAGACACTGATTACTGGCTTACTCTGACTGACTTGCTCAGTTTGCTTTATTTGTCCTGGGGCCACCTGTCCAAGATGGCACCACCTATAGTGAGGTAGGTCCCCTCCACATCAATCAGCAGATAGAAAAATTCTCACAGACAGGGAATAGACCAATCTGATAGAGACAATCCTTCATATGAAGTGGACTCTGGTAGGTTGATGAAGCATAAACTTCATACCCATCTATTTAATGTTTCTACTAATTTATTTGAAAAGTTCATTGATTCATAACTTTAATTGTCTTGTTACTAGAAAACTTCATTAAATTAGTGCTATGTTTAAATGGAGTGATTGGTAGTCTAAATGTGTATTCCTAGGCTATAGTATATTTGGTCTCAAAGTAAATTTCTCCTACTCCTTTGAGATGAGGACTGTTTGATGTTGTTCCTGTTTGTTGGTAAATTTGCATGGACTTTAATGAATGCTTATTTTCAAGAATACAGATGTTAACATTGTGTGTTGAAATAAAATATTAGTATTTATTTTTCCTTTTTAAATATATTTCCCTGAACCTCTTACCATGCTGCTGTGTCCTACTACTTAATGCCTACCTTTGTCTTTTCTGTCAGCATCTGCACACTGATTCCATTTAATTAAATGAATAAATAAATGAATGGATAAATAGAGAAAGGAAGAAGGAAGGAAAGAAGGAAAGAAAGAAAGAAAGAAAGAAAGAAAGAAAGAAAGAAAGAAAGAAAGGAAGAAAGGAAGGTCGGTCTGGCCCTATGGAGATAGTTTATTCTTGCCTAAAGGTAAGGATCAAAATACAGATCCCCAGAAACTAGATAATAAAGGGCAGGATATTATACCTGACCCCAGCTCTCATAAGCAAGATGGGAAGCAGAGATGGGAAGATCCCCTGAAGCTCCCTTACAGACTAGCATAACAACAAAAAATAACAAGGTCCCACTGTCTCAGAAAAAGTTGGAGGTTGAAGACCAAACCGGAAATTCTTTCTAGACTTCCATGTATATAACACAAAAAGTGCCTCCACTCAAATACAGGAACAGAGAAATGGGAAAAAGGAGAGAGAGAGAGAAGAGCACAAAGTCAGGCTATATGAAGATATAGTTACAAAGTCTTGCAGAAGTCATCATTGATTTTTGGATCTCTTTACACACACCCTTCCCTCCATTGAGTGTATATTGTGTTTTATGTCTAGCAAAGCTGACATCTCAGTTATAAATTATATAATTATAGAGAAAGATACTAACTTTTAAGTATAGTAATCAAAGTATTTAAAAAACAATTATCATGATAGAGAAATGAGTAGATAGTGAGTCTTTGTTAGTAGCATTAGTAGAGTCAGGAATGGTGATATGCACCTTTAATCCTAGCACTAAGAAGGCAGAGGCAAATATATCTCGGAGAGTTCAACACCAGCATTGTCTACACAAAGGGTTCTTGGAGAGTCAGGGCTGAGTATAGAAATCCTGTCTAAAAGTAAACAAAAATCCCACATATAGTAATAGCTTTTAAGTGTATCCTTTTATATTAAAATGTACTGTTATACACATTAAAATATGAGTATTAGAGGTATATATTAATAACTTTATGGTCACTATGAGTTATAAGACACTGGAGGTCAGCAGTTGAGTATATAATAGTAGATGGTAGCATCATATCTCTCAGTGTTGGAATGGGCATTCACAGGAAAGCTAGAATCATCTTTATGAGACAGAGTAATCTGAGGTCTTTGTATGTCTCAATTAGTTTATAGATATTAAGCACATATACATGGTACATACAGAAATATTTATTGGTATGTAGTCACACAGTTAATACACATATACAGGCTTTAGTCTTCTGTATGGAAGGCCTAATGAAGAGTCCTTTTCCTGGAATCAGAGTTGGTGTCTACAACTTAGTCTCTGTTATCATCTCCACAAAAAGGAAATAGGTTTCCTTGAAGAAATGACTGATTTAAGTTCTGAGTCCAGAACATTTTGAAAATTCGAGGAATTGTTTCACACATATAATGTGATTAATAGTTTGATTAAAAGAATTGTTAGACACAAGAGCACGGGAGAGGTGTAGTACAGCAGAACATGACAAATGCAGCTACCAGCTGAAGAGCTCTCAATGGTGTAGAGAGCTGTGCCCGAGCTGGTTCTGCCGCCATTCCAAGTTGGTGCCGACATCCTGTCACCACCCCCAGCCTGGGACAGGCAAACAAGTTCAGTGCGCATGCGCTCGCTCGCTCGTTACAAAGCCACATAAGTCACCGCCCATCCCGGGGCATAACTTGAGGTAATGGGCAGTCAGCCAATCCTGACGACACACGTCACACTGAGGTGTATTTAAGCGGGATCCATCTTAGGCTCACACTCTTTCTCCACATGGTGTAATAAAGGTATGCTTGTAGAAGGATTCTGTGTCCATGTCCGTACTTGCAGGCGAGGCGGTAACGTGGGCACTTACACAATAGAATATTTTAAACAATAAAATAAGGAAACATTAGACTATTACCAAAAGTATAAAATCCTTATCTATATTAATCAATTGAGTTAAATAATACGCGAGGGCATGTAGACAACACTAATTTGGAGTAGAATTCCACTTACTCAACATTATTATTTATGCATACAGGTTGAACGTAGCTCCCTAGAGGCTTGGGCTTCCCACAGTGCCTAGATTCCAACAGTAGTGATAGGCTTTACAACTCTACTATAGAAAACCTGACTGTATCCGTCAGCTCATCAAACTCAATACCAACAGTCATATCATTGTGGCCATACGTAATCTTGAGATAACTGTGCTGAAGGGCACTTCACCTCTATGGTCATAGTATCCATAACCCCAGGAAACTGAGAGTTAGCTAGTACTAATCATGAAAATATTTAACAGTTGACTAGAATGTGGTATCATGGACAGGAGTGTAGTAAAGAATTCAAGTCACTACAAAAAACCTAGACAATCCTGCATAAAGGCAGCCTTTAGCTAATGCCTGAGTCCTTTACTAACTGTAAGGAAGCTCCTGGATTCCTGTGTGATGCTCACGGTAGAGGATCTTGGGAGTAGGACATATGGAAATCTGTACTAATTCCTCAGTTCGCCTATACATCAACAGTGTGCTAAACATGACATCTATTAAAGACTGAAAAGTAACAATATGTTGATATAGCTATAAAAACACATTAAGGGATTATTTATTTCTGCTAGTGACAACATTACAGTATGTTCACTGCTTATCTTAGGGTTTCATTGCTGTGAAGAGACCCATGACTAGGCAGTTCTTACAAAGGAAGGCATTAGTTAGGGTTGGCTTACAGCAACAGGTTTAGTTTAGTATCTTCATGACAGAATCATGACAGTGTGCAGGCAGACAGTGTGCTGGAGGAGCAGATGTTCTATATCTTGATTTGAAGGCAAGAGAAGGTAACTAGATTCCACACTGACTAGAGTTTGAGCATATATATGATCCTAAAGGTGGCCTCTACAGTAAAACACTTCTTCCAACAAGGACAGACCTCCCAATAGTGCCACATTCTACAGGCCAATCATTCAAATACATGAGACTCTGGTGGTTGTACCTATTCCAACCACCACACCGTTGTTGTGCTTTCTTCCCACATTTCTGTTGAAAGTGCATATTCAATGCTAATGTCAGCCACATATTAGTGAAACTAAAGTAAACTAAGTTACTTCTCAGCCTTATTCTGCAGTTGTGAACTAGAGGCGTGAACCTCTATGATGCAAGCTAAGAATTCGGCAATCTGTGACAGGAGGAAGGGCTGAAGTCAGCCATCTGTGATAGGAGGAAGGGCTGAATTCAGCCATCTGTGATAGGAGGAAGGGCTGAATTCAGCCATCTGTGATAGGAGGAAGGGCTGAAATCATCCATCTGTGATAGGAGGAAGGGCTGAAGTCATCCATCTGTGATAGGAGGAAGGGCTGAATTCAGCCATCTGTGAAGGAGGAAGGGCTGAATTCAGCCATCTGTGATAGGAGGAAGGGCTGAATTCAGCCATCTGTGATAGGAGGAAGGGCTGAATTTTATGAAAATGAGTGCAGAGGATGCACTAAGATATCTCAAATTTCAAGTGTATACATCCTGCACTAATTAATCCTGCATTAATAACACTCAGAATTATTAATTTTGTTTTTTATTAACTCTGGTGGCTCTACTACTGACTCTGTTCTGGAATTGATAGAGGGATATGCAGTTTTTTTTGTCTTTTAGTTTCTTCCTTGCCCTTATGCTGGGCAGATTCCCAGGGTAATACTGGCAACCTCTAATGACACTCATGAGGAAGGCCAAGATATGAGGAATGAGGAACAGCCACTCTGCAGAATGCTAGTGATAAGGAAACACCCTGCTTGGAAATGACTTGCTTGGAGAAGAAACCCTGGCCAAGCACCAAAAAGAGAAAATCCTAAAGCTTCCTTTCGCCCTTTATACTACCAACCCCCTGAACTGTTGGTTTAGCCAGTATCTTGGAAGGAAGCAAAAGGGGAAGTGTAAGATTTGTGGTAGCTCAAAATGACCACTGTTGTAAAAAGTTAAGTAAATATGTTCTTTTCCCAGAATTTGTCTCACTGCAAGGTACACTAAGAGTCATCTGATTGTTTAGAAAAGCCCACTCAATGTCTCTGGTCCTTATGTTTTCCCACTAAGAGATAGTCATCTGACTGTTTAGAAAAGCCCACTCAATGTCTCCAGTCCTTAAGTCTGTCCCCTTAATGCTGTTAAAGGTTAACCAATGATAAACTGCCAGCCCTAAACTGAGACTGAAAACTGCTCTAAAAAATGTATAAAAGGTGTGTGCTTTAGCTACTCGGGGTCGCTTCTATCCTGATTTCAGGATGACCCCAGCATCCTGGATCAATAAACCTCTTGCTTTTTGCATCAATCTCTATCTCTGCGTCTCTGTGAGTGGGACATAACAGACGTAAGGCCACATGGAGGGAGAGCCAGTTTAAGGAAGCAAGGCTTGTGTGCATCTGTCATGCTTAGTCTGTCACCAAGGGAAACTCTGAGAAACCCATTGGGAGTTACAGCTTTCTGCAGATGTCAAATCTGCCTCTTGGTTTTTCAAATATTATTGCTTTCACCAAGGCAGTCTAGCCAAAAAGTGAGGACTGTAGGGTACAAGGAGAGAGCTGGGAAGCACATCTGTCCACTAGCAAACAGAAAATCCTGGAATGAACCTTCTCAGTGTCCTTGGGTGATTTCTCTGTTCTCCTTCTCTTCACTGGGTTGGAAGAACCCCATTCTATCACAATATCAAGAAAATGGAATTCCACAGCCTTCAGCTTTCATAACTGTTTTTACACACACACACACACACACACACACTCTCTCTCTCTCTCTCTCTCTCTCTCTCTCTCTCTCTCTCTCTCTCTCTCTCTCTCTCTCTCTCTCTCTCTCTCTCTCTCTCTCTCTCTCTCTCTCTCTCTCTCTCTCTCTCTCTCTCGTGTGTGTGTGTGTGTGTGTGTGTGTGTGTGTGTGTGTGTGTGTGTGTGTGTTAAAATCAAATGAACCATGTTATGAGGGTTCTTAAAAAGACCGGTTGCCCATTTTAATGTTTTCGGAGTATATGACTGTTTATTTCAATAGACAATCATCCCTCAAATTCGGCGAAATGAACGGTACTGATAAGGAAGATGGAGAGGGTGGGAAACCTACACAGTCAGATGGAGCTATCCAAACAACGGCAGTGACAGGGGAGAGATCAAGGACTCTCTGCAAAGAAGGTCTGTCTGCCCCTTCTGTTTTGTTGCACAATTCGGCAATGCTGTGGGTGTAAAATCGGTCAGAGAAAAGCAGCCTCCACTCTGGGGAGCAGCGACTTTCGGGTGCAGCTGGCAGACGCAATCCCTGGAACACAGAGAGGCGAGTCTCCCCCCCGCAGTTCGCACGGAATGCGCTGCTCCGGCGGGCGATGACTTCATGCAGCCAGCCTAGAGTAGCCAGCGGCCGCTGCAGCTGCAGGTGGGGCGGGGGCCTTGCGAGCCCAGAGTCCAGCACACGCGGCCAGACGAGCAGGACTGCATCCAGGGGCAGCAGGGACGTGCCTCTCCATCCCGAAGGTAGGCCGCTGGCCCGCGCTTTCCGATCCAAGACGGCTTTCAGCCTGGTTGGGACTAGCTTTGTAGGATCCGGGAAAGAAGAATTAACCCGCTGCATCCTACAGAGGGAAATAGAGCAAGGGAGTGAAAGGTTGATTAGCCTTGAATTGAAATGGGAAAAGAGGTGTTCGGAACAAACAAAGGGGCTTTTCAGCCCCCGCTCTTTAAGGCGATCAGCCATTTCCGTAGCAGGTTGGTTTAAATACTGATGACTATTAGAAATGTAAAACCGTCTGAATGTGCATTTAACCTTTGTGTCTTCTACTTTCCCTCAATCTTTCCCTGGCTTGGGAGGCGTGTGTCCTTCGAAGCAGTTGGGGCAGTAATCGCTAATCTCTCCTCTACACGTCCTCCTTGCTTCTCTGTCATCTCTGCTGTGATACCTGGGTATTTCTTCTCTCATCTCAATGTCATGACACCTGCTTGCTTCAATACAGTGCCTTTGGGAGTCAGGGTGCAGGGAGACCTTCGCTCCCCTCGCGAGTTCTGCCTAAGGTGGGCTGCACTTGGCAACTTCTCCCTTTATTTTCCATCTTCTCTTCCAATCAGCTCATTGATTTTCAGAGATGCTGTATCTCATCATCTCTTTCCCTTCTTCAGTTCCATGACTGAGTTCATTAAGAACTCAAGAAGGGCATTGCCTCGCAGAGGGATCCTTGTTGGGTGTTCCCTTAACACACACCCCTGTAGGTGCACAAAGGAATAAACATCCCGCTTTTAGCTCAGGACAGACATGGTTTTCCCTAAGTGCTTTTCTTGTTGTCACCCTGGTTGGCTACCGAAAGGCTTGCTTGAGTGGAATAACAGAATATGTTGGGCTATGCAGGCTGTTCTCTCTGCATACATAGGTACAGAAAAAGGAAATGGCAGTCTCTCCAGTTCTTTTAAAATACATCTAGTTCAGCTGAGGTGTAAGAAAATTAGCCGTCAGAGTTTAGGGTAACCATTCCAAAAACCAAGTAGTGTATATGCCCAGGATTCCTCAGTAACCCTAAGCTGGGGCTTCCCTGTTTACAGACCGAAAGCCAAGGTGACCCAGTCTCAGACTTTGATTATTTGAGCATGCTCAGGTTTGTCTCCTCATGTACAGGTTCCTCATACCATCACATACAACATGAGCTATTCCCACCTGCTACCACCACCCCTCCCACCCCCAGCTAAAGTCCTTATTCTCAGCTGGGGACATAAGTTTGAGTAAGATATGAAGCAGGTAAGATGGCTGTTGTGGGTGGTGCAAATGTGTGCCTCAACAACAGAGTAGTTGCAATAAACTGGATTGTGTGGAATTTGGGGGCCAACATTCCATATATAAGGAGAGCTGTCATCTCCATACTTGAAATTGGAAAGGCTGTTCGACTCAACGGCCATGCCATTTTATTCAGTGAAAAGGTAAATCGATGAAAACCAGGAGGGCCTTTAAGCTGCCTATTTCCCTTCCCAGTGTTAGAGATTCTCTGATGTCAGGCTAATTCTTGTGTGTTTACTTGGTTTAGAAATTCACTCTAGGAAGATCTCAGTTTGCTCCTTTGTTTCCACCTGCAGTATCTGGGCAGAAGGATGGGTTGCCCACTACAAAATAGCTCACTCCAGGAACTCTCTCTGGGGTTTTCAGAAACTGAGGTTATTTCTGTTTGTTTATTGTTGTTACTATATCTTGAATATGTTTTTATTTCACACATTAAACACTTGAGATTTCCTAATGAAGGAAACTAAGAATAAGATTGTAAAAGTCCTCACTCCCTCACCTACCCTAATTTAAAAATACTTAATGAATCAATTATTTTTCTGAAAAATAACTAATGACATATATATTATATATTATATATATAATATATATATGTGTAATTATTTTTAATAAAATTGACTTCTAAGTCAAAGTCCAATTATATAATGATCACTTGATCCTACAGGGACAGAAACAATCCCTATGATGTTCTGGTTAAGAGAGTGGTGCCTGAGAGCATCCTATATGTTCTGGTTGAGAGAGAGGTGCCTGAGAGCATCCTATATGTTCTGGTTGAGAGAGAGGTATCTGAGAGCATCCTACATGTTCTGGTTGAGAGAGAGAGAGAAGAGAGAGAGATGCCTGAGAGCATCCTATATGTTCTGGTTGAGAGAGAGGTGCCTGAGAGCATCCTATATGTTCTGGTTGAGAGAGACATGTCTGAGAGCACTGTGTTGGCGGCTATAAATTCAAAGGCTGTGTTATTTCCTTTTTGAGGAAACTGAAATATCTGGCAAGAAATTGCTTTAGGATCAAGGAGATGCTGCTCAGTGAGCTGGCAGGATGTCTGCTAATGTTTTCACAGTTGAAACTAATACAACATGTGAAGGTGCCTTGCAGGGGAGGAAGAAAATAACTAAAGAGGCACAACTTCAGGCACAACTGAGGAGGACATGGCCCATAAGAAATTCTGATATGCATCTTGTTGTGTTTAAACTATTTCAAGAAATATTTGTAAGTTCAGAGCTCTAAGCAGATATGTGTGCATGTGTACACACACACACAAATGTACAGACACATACACATACATACACACATACACACAAACACATACATGCACACATACATACACTCACACACTGAACACATGATTGTACTCACATACACATATGCATGCACTCACACATTCATATTTACACTCATGCACACATATATACACATAAAGACAGGAACACACACATTCACACACATATACAAACATGTACACACATTCAAAAGAAACATATACACATCACACATGTATACAGGAACACACACATGGACACATATACAGAAAGATCACATACATGCCCACCGAAACACACAAATGCATAGTGAACACACATACATACAAATACACATGAACACACACATACACAGACACACATACCCTCACACACACATAGATGATGCTCTTACTGAGATTGAGTTATTGCAGTTTTTCCATTGCTCTCCATGTTGAGAGGGGGAGAAAGAGAGAGAGAAAGAGAGAGAGAGAGAGAGAGAGAGAGAGAGGGAGGGAGAGAGAGATTAGCTAGTGATCAGAAATAAAGAAGGAATAATCGAATGGTTCACAGGATGAAGCGCTACATGAACTGCAAGTGTTCGTGTGTGTCTGAAAAGATAAAATTGAAGCCAGTCAGTTGCTTTTCCAACCACACAAACATTGTGTGTTGAGCAGACATCATTATGAGAAGCTTAGCAGGAGCCAATCAAAAGGTCAGAGGTGAATCCTCCTGACAAAGGACTCTGAGTGGTGGCACACTGCTGCCAGTAGCTGCCCCAGAGACAGTCTTACAAAGAACTTATGAGGAACAGAAAGACAGAGGAAGAAATTTCATTCTTTGTTTCTATTAGGTATTTTCTTCATTTACATTTCAAATGCTATCCCCTTTCCCAGTTTCCTCTCCAAAAATCCCCTATACACTCTCCCTGCCCTGCTCCCCAACCCACCCATTCCCTCTTCTTGGCCTTGGCATTTCCCTATACTGGGGTATATAATCTTTGCAAGACCAAGGGCCTCTCCTCCCAATGATGGCCAACTAGGCCATCCTCTGCTACATATTCAGCTAGAGACACAGTTCTGGGGGGTACTGCTGAGTTCATATTGTTGTTCCACCTATAGGTTTTCAGACCCCTTCAGCTCTTTGGGTATTTTCTCTAGCTCCTTCATTAGGAGACCTGTGTTCCATCCAATAGATGACTGTGAGCATCCAATTCTGTATTTGCCAGGCACGGGCATAGACTCACAAGAGACTGCTATATCAGGGTCCTGTCAGCAAAATCTTACTGGCATATGCAATAGTGTCTGAGTTTGGTGGTTGTTCATGGGATGGATCCCCAGGTGGGGCAGTCTCCGCATGGTCCTTACTTCCATCTCAGCTCCCAACTTTGTCTCTATAACTCCTTCCATGGGTATTTTGTTTCCCATTCTAAGAAGGAATGAAGTATACACACTTTGGTCTTCCTTCTTCTTGAGATTCATGAGTTTTGCAAACTGAATCTTGGGTATTCTGTTTCGGGGCTAATATCCACTTATCAGTGAGTGCATATCATGTGAGTTCTTTTGTGACTGGGTTACCTCACTCACGATGATATCCTCCAGATGCATCCATTTACTTAAAAATTTCATAAATTCAATGTTTTTAATAGCTGAGATGTACTTCATTGTGTGAATGTACCATATTTTCTGTATCCATTCCCCTGTTGAGGGTCATCTGGGTTCTTTCCAGCTTCTGGCTATCACAAATAAGGCTGTTCTGAACATTGTGGAGCATGTGTCCTTATTACAAGTTGGAACATCTTCTGGGTACGTGCCCACGAGTGGTATTGCTGAATCTTCCAGTAGTACTATGTCCAATTTTCTGAGGAACTGCCAGACCGATTTCCACAGTGGGTTGTACCAGCTTGCAATCCCACCAGCAATGGAGGGATTTCCTCTTTCTCCACACCCTTGCCAGCATCTGCTGTCACCTGAATTTTTGATCTTAGCCATTCTGACTGGTGTGAGATGGAATCGTAGGGTTGCTTTGATTTGCATTTCCCTGATGATTAAGGATATTGAACATTTTTTCAGGTGCTTCTCTGCCATTCAGTATTCCTCAGTTGAGAATTCTTTGTTTAGTTCTGTATCCCATTTTTTAATAGGTTTATTTGACTTTCTGGAGTGCCACTTCTTGAGTTCTTTATATATATTGGATATTAGTCCCCTATCAGATTTAGGATTGGTAAAGATCCTTTCCCAATCTGTTGGTGGCCTTTTTGTCTTATTGACATTGTCTTTTGCCTTACAGAAGCTTTGTGATTTTATGAGATCCCATTTGTCAATTCTCAATCTTACAGCACAAGCCACTGCTTCAGGAATTTTTCCCCTATGCCCATATCTTTAAGGCTTTCCCCCACTTTCTCCTCTATAAGTTTCAGTATCTCTGGTTTTATGTAGAGTTCCTTGATCCACTTAGACTTGAGCTTTGTACAGGAAGATAAGAATGGATTAATTCACATTCTTCTATGTGTTAACTGCCATTTGAGTCAGAACCATTTGTTGAAAATGCTGTCTGTCTTTCTTTCTTTCTTTCTTTCTTTCTTTCTTTCTTTCTTTCTTTCTTCCTTTTATTTTTTATTTTTGGTTTTTCAAGACAGGGTTTCTTTGTATAGCCCTGGCTGTCCTGGAACTCACTCTGTAGACCAGGCTGGCCTGGAAATCAGAAATCTGCCTGCTGGGATTAAAGGCGTGCGGCTGTCTTTTTAGTCCCACTGGATAGTTTTAGCTCCTTTGTCAAAAATCATGTGACCATAGGTGTGTGGGTTCATTTCTGGGTCTCCAATTCTGTTCCATTGATCTACCTGTCTGTTGCTGTACCAGTACCATGCAGTTTTTTTTTTTTTATCACAATTGCTCTGTAGTACAGATTGAGGTTCATTCTTTTTTTATGCAGTGCCTCCACTGAGACTGAATAGGGAAAATAGGATCATATTGGAGTTTTGAGCTACTCTGAAAGTATGAGACCCTGTCTCTTTTTTTTTTCTTTTGATTTTACTTAATCTTTTTCTTTCCACTTCAGATTTTATCCCCCTTTTGGTCCACCCTCTGACTGTTCCACATTCCATACCTCCTCTCCCCACCCCCACCTGTCTCCAAGAGGATGTACCCACTCCCCCACCCCACCCCACCAGACCTTGCCACTCTATGGGTCCTCTAGTCTCTTGAGAATTAGGTGCAACTTTTCTCACTGAACCCAGACCCAGCATTCCTCTGCTGATTATGTCTTGGGGGTATCATATCAGCTGGTGTATGCTGCCTGGATGGTGGTCCAGTGTCTGAGAGTTCTGGGGATTCAGGTTAATTGAGACTGCTGGTTCTCCTACAGGGTCACCTTTCTCCTCAGCTTCTTCCAGCTTTTCTTGTCTTTTACAAACACCAAAAGCTACATTAACATTAACAGCGGTGCCTTGATTGTTAGAGTTCTCCAATTTCCTCCATTTTGTAGTTATGATAAATAATCCCTACCAAGCAGGGCGAATGCTCATCCAGCTTCCCTCTAACCCTCTGAAACTCACCCATGCCAGCCAAATATAAAGTCACTTCCAGTACATGCCTTCTGATATCAGGGATATCAGGCCTCTATATCTCTACCCGTTTAGCCATCCTGCATGCCTTGAGGCTCATAGTTGTCACCTCTTATGTGAAGCCTTCTCTGATGAGATAAGCTTTCTTCTCCTTTGTCTAATCCCTATAGTTCTTTCTGTCTTGAACCATTCACACTGCCTCTTTATCAAGAGGAGAAAGAAAGAGAGAAAGAAAGAAAGAAAGAAAGAAAGAAAGAAAGAAAGAAAGAAAGGAAGAAAGGAAGAAAGAAAGGAAAGAAAGAGGTAAAGAAAAGAAAGGGATAAAGAAAAGAAAAGAAAAGGCCAACAATGAAGACAGGGGCTGAAATCAGCACATTACCGCAACCAACTGTGCAACAGCTTCTATGTGCATCCATGGCAAATGTTCATGGAATTTTCATGACAAAAGGCCTCAGAATTCTATGCTGACAGGTGTGAAGTGAGCATGGCCAGAACTGACAGCTGTAGTCCACTTTCAAACACACTCATTTATCATAAAAAAAAAACAACTGTATATCTCCTTCGTGTCTAATTTATTCATAATATTGCTATGTGCAGGAGTTTGTCTTTGTCAGTGAAGGAAATGATTATAAATTACATTCATCAGCCCGTTTCCAGAGTAAGGAACTACATACCACCTGGAATGCATTGAAATTCCTATCTGCCTTGTAAAGAGGCTGGAACCAGCTGTCTTCTCTGCTCTTGATTTAAACACGTGTGGTAAGAACAATAGGAACCTAGAAATAATTCAAGAGGGGGAGGTTAAGTCTCAAAAGGACACTCAGCTGTCACTTCTTTTACATGCCCCCTAAAACTTTTGGTTTCTAGCCAAAATATAGTAACTGCATAAGCACAAAAACTGATTTTAATTTTTAAATCTTTATAATATCTGTACTCATGTAATATATTTATATTTTATAGTATATTTTATAATTATTTAAAATGTTCCAAGGTGTAAACACTTAAGGAAACTAGAACATGTATATATACATATATGATGGGTATATGTATTTTAAAATTAGTTTAGTAATTTAATTACATAAAATTTGAAATCAATATAACACATCAATTTTCCATTTTAAACTACTTTAATTACATATAATCACGATGTTGTACAAAGACCATGCTATCCATTTTCAGAGACTTTTGTCATCCTGAACAGATGTTTTTATATGTTAAATAGTAATCCATCATTCTCTGTCCCATTAGCTACTTAGTAAACTCTGTATCCTGTGCCTATCAATTTGTCTATTTTGTGTCACAAAAAGTGGAACTATTGCACTAATTATCTTATGTCTGGCTTTTACACTTAATATGATGCTTTCAGAATTTATCTGTACCATTATGAGGTAGGATTTCATTCCAGTTGAAAGCTAATTTGGTTTTTTATCTATGCATGTACTATATTTTGCAATTTTTAGGTGCAGAACACTTTCAGTATACTGCATTGCTATTTTGCATTATGCTTTACAACAATCTAGGAATGTTTACTAAATTTCTATGTGTACACCATAATTTATTCAGTCAAAAAAGTTGGTAAGTACTAAGTATGTATTAAGTCAAAATTTTTCTTGTGATTGTAAGCCATGGTTATAAACTTCAAGCCACAGTTATGTGGTTATGGACATAGTGGTTTATGTATATATAACATAAAAGTTAATGACTTTTATATTTGGTGGAAGTATGCCTAAGCACATATGTTTGACTATCGAAGCTAACTATAAAAATTCTGACCTTCTGTAGATAGTATTTATCTTTACTCCCAAGCCATTTGCTGGAATCTTGCAAGTGAACCCAAGTAATAAAAGGTTTTTTAATAAGGAGATAATATCACATTTGTCATCTGTAGTTTGCCAGGAAATATACTCTATATAAATATTGGGAGATTTCAAGTTTCACATATTTTGTAATTTCAAAATCAGTGTGTCACAGATGTCCCATCTTGTAGAAGGGATGAATTGATGGGAAGTTTCCGTAGCACTTTTCATTTGTTTTAAGTTCCAGGAGTGGATCACTGTGTCTAACCTAATTCATACATAGCAAGCTCCATTTTTTGAATTTTAAAAACGTTTGAGGCTATGCCAGTGCCTGGCAAACATTTTTAAAATTCAAATGTATGTGCCTACTTTATGGTAGCTCTTCAGTCTTTTCTTTGTTTCTTTCTGGTGCATCCTTTTAGTTTATCTTGAGACAATTTTTAAAATGCCAGCATCTATTATTTAAGCTGACTTATCTAGTGCTTGGAATACAGGAAGCATACGTGGAAATATGGGATGTAACTACTCAGTGAATGATGATGTTTCACCTGTCATGTGCAAGGCATGAGAAACACTACGATGTAAAGATGAAGAAATGAGTGTTGTGTCATATACTTAAAACTCATGGGTTGCAATAATTTGTATTTAATTGGCAAAATCACTCCACAATGTTATTGCCTATAGACATGTACCAGTGGTAAATTCTGAATGTTTCCCCTTTTTTTTTGCTACCACTTAGGGTCTCACTTTGTCAAATGAAATTTGGTTTTAAATTCATTTGCTGGCAAGGTGAGCTACGATAAGTTTATTTTCCTCTGTCAACTTTTATACAATTAAAAACAGAAAAATTAGGATTGTTGTGATTATTTAAAAAATAACATAATAAGCTAGGTGTGGTGGTATATGCTTGTTATCCACATACTCAAGAGACTAAGGCAAGAAGACTGCTTGCTGCTGGTTCATACTTCAAGATTTGGTCTCGAAAGCAAACAGAAACAATAAAAAAAATAAACAAAATTCACTGTAATTTCTGTAGTAGTGAGAGTAAGTATTTTCCATCTTTACTATTTGTGTGAGATGTTTATAATGACACCTTGCTATCTATGGCATCTCTTCCTGAGTGTCGCCCCAACGTAAGCCAATCCAAGCTTTGAAAACGCCTGGGCCTCCCTATTTCAAAGCAATGGGCTCTGACCCAGCAGTGCTGTGGGAATTAGTCTTAGCTTCTATTTTTGACTTTCGAGCAGCTGATTGGATAACCTGACACAAGTGATCGGCATCTTCTTTCGTCTCTGAATTATGCTGCCTGTCTCCTCACACTTGTCAGTGACTCATCAGAGATGGCGGGAAGGGTTTGATGTGAGGGTGTTGACTTCAGAAACCAAACACCATGAAGGACGGGACCTACCTGCCTCTTCTTGGGCAATCATGGTTGCTATTTGCTTTTGCCAGTGACAGTGTTGAGTCCCCAAGGGAAGGAAGGACAGCCTTAATCCATAAACACTCTTAGTGCTCCTCTCTCCCTCTTCTACTCTCAAAGACTCTAAGAGACTGCTGCGCACCTCTGGGGAAGAGACAATTCTTTTCTCAAATGAATTTTTATTTAATTTTTCTTGAAAATTTGCTATAGTGCTCTTTGAACATATCTTTTTAATGTGTAAAAATTGTTGAAATTTTATACAGCTAATCAAAATAGTCAAATTATCAAAAGGGAAAATTAGCCTGTAATGCTATGGCACACCATTCAGAGCTGTTTTTCATTAGTTATGTAGTTTAATATTTGAGCCGGGCGTGGTGGCGCACGCCTTTAATCCTAGCACTCGGGAGGCAGAGGCAGGCGGATTTCTGAGTTCGAGGTCAGCCTGGTCTACAGAGTGAGTTCCAGGACAGCCAGGGCTATACAGAGAAACCCTGTCTCGAAAAACCAAAAACAAAACAAAACAAAAAAATATTTGAAGCTCACAAAATTTTATATCCACAGATTGCTTCATTATTAGTTCCAGCTGATTAGGTTTAATGAACAACACCTTTAAACCAATAATTTAAAAATGCAATACCTGAAGCATAAGCTCTCTGGTATGATGACTGTTAAGGGAATCCTTGAAAGGTAGATTTCAATTTTTGTTGTTGTTGCATGGCTCTCTTTTATTTACATGGATAATTTATTTCTGCTTAATAAAACAAATATTAAAAAATACCAAGAGCTTTAAGTATTGTATCATATACTAATCATTGCTCAAAAATAATATGTTGCAGCTTGAGAGAGGGCTCAACTGTTAAGACTGCATGTTGCTCTGCGAAGGATCTGAGTTTGTTTTTCAGCATCCACATGCAGAAACATACAATTACCAGATTCAGGAGACCAGATGTTCCCTTCTGGCCTCCATAGAATCCTGTACTCCAATCATATGTCCACATTCTGAATCATGCAATATGATTTTTAAACTACCCAGCTATTAAAAACAATGAATTTATGAAATCCCTAGACAAATGGATGTATCTGGAGGATATCATCCTGAGTGAGGTAACCCAATCACAAAAGAACTCACAGGATATGCACCCACTGATAAGTGACTATTAGTCCAGAAGCTTGGAATACCCAAGATACAATTTGCAAAACACGTGAAACTCAAGAAGAAGGAAGACCAAAGTGTCGATACTTTGATCCTTCTTGGAAGGGGAACAAAATACCCATGGAAGGAGTTACAGAGACAAACTTCAGAGCAGATACTGAAGGCATGACCATTCAGAAACTGACCCACCTGTGGATACATCCCATAAATAACCACCAAACCCAGACACTATTGCAGTTAACAACAAGAGCTTGCTGACAGGAGCCTGGTATAGCTGTCTCCTGAGAGGCTCTGCTAGAGCCTGACTAATACAGAAGTGGAGGCTCACAGTCATCGATTAGAGGGAGCACAGGGTCCCCAATGAAGGCACTAGAGAAAGTACCCAAGGAGCTGATGGGGTTTGCAGCACCTTGAAGGAACAACAATATGACTAACCAGTACTTCCAGAGCTCCCTGGGCCTAAAACCTCCAATCAAAGAAAACACATGGTGGGACTCACATCTATAGCTGCATATGTTGCAGAGGATGGCCTATTGGGTATTCAGTGGGAGGAGAGGCCCTTGATCTTGTGAAGGTTCTATGCCCAAGTATAGGAGACTGTCAAGACCAGGAAGCCGGAGAGGCTGGGTTGGGGAGAAGGGCAAGTGGGGGGGGCGGATAGGGGATTTTTCGATAGGAAACTAGGAAAGGGCATAACATTTGAAATGTAAATAAGAAAATATTTAATTTAAAAAACAAAACAAAACAAAAGAATGTGTGCTGCTTTTGCAGAGGCCCCAAGTGCTGTTCCCAGTATCCTTTTGGGCGGTTTTCAAATGCCTATTCCTCCAGATCCTGTCTGTCTTTGTTAGGAAGTAATTGCAGTTATTTACTCATGTGAGTCCCCTGTTATTTGCAGCTTGAACCCTTTTTGTCTTCCTGTACCGCAGCTTAGAACAGTTGTGGGCTTTATTCAAGATAACTTAAGATTTTTGTTCTTTTAGGCATCAGAAACTCCACGCACTGATATCTCACAATAAATTGTTAATAGTATACATGTTAATAGCACTTCAGTTTTCAAGCAAGATATTTGGAGAAGAGTTCTCAAATCAAGAGTCAACCAGGAAAAAATGTACAGAAATATGTACAAAAGAGATCTCAGTTATATGTGTGTGCTGGATTTTAATTTGTCATTTGATAGCTTTGTATGAGTGTATGAACCACACGCATACCTGGTGCTTGTGGAGTCAGCACAGGACATCTGAGCTCCTGGAAGTGGATTACAGATGGTTGTGAGCCGCTATGTCGTGCTACTAATCAAACTTAGGTCCATTGCAAGAACAAAAAGTGCTCTTAACCAGAGCCAATACTCCAAATCATGTTTGGCATTTTGGGGTAGAAAAAAATTCTTACAGAAAAATTACTACATTAATAATGCATGAATACTTTAGCTGAGCTTTATTATATTAAAAGCAAGCACCACTTTTATTTTTCAAGTAAAAGAAAAATAAAAGGCAACCATAGGAACCGTCCAATTTCAAGCTGGAATTTCTTGACATAATATAGCAATACGAAAGTTTTGAGAAACTTAGCTGCAACATGATGGGAATTCTTTCATTGGTAGGTATTTTCATGTCTAAATTTCAGTTTTGTTTCATGACCCTGAAACTGCATGAATATATTCTTAAGAAAGTACATGAAAACTAGGAAAGTCTTGATTCCGTAGGAAAGAGTGGCTGAATAGGATCTACAGCTTGAATGCATATTTCAGTTGTGATTCTGAAACTGTTTCTTTTCAGTGCTTGGGAAATGTTAGCACTGCACTGTCTGCAATGACTGAAAACATGGTCGAGTTGCTATCAGTCGTGAGGTTGAAGAAGTTCATATTATTTAAACAATCTACTCTCCTGCACATTAACAAATTGCTTCCAAATCTAAAAGTATATGCAGCATATACCCAAAAAGCGAAGGATATGGGAGGATTTGAGGGAGGAGAAATTATGATCAGAATATATTGTTTGAAAACATTTCCAATAAAAAATTAAAAGGAAGTGACCACTAATCCCATTTTCTGGCAGGGTACGGGTAACTGGGATTCAGAGAATTGGGAAATCAATCGACTTAGCCCTAACTGGACCTTCAGTGTTTGGCTTTTATGTCTTACTTTTCAAATGATGTCAATCCTATATGACTAGAACTAATAGGGAATTAAGCAACGTCACTAACTAAAAATGTACCTGCATGATTAGGCAAGATGTCTCTTCTCTTCTTGAAAGTATTCTTTGGGGTTTGTCTTATTGAGTATCATTATCCAGACTTGAGTGGGAACAGTGAAGTCAGAGAGGGACTCATCAGATACATGCCTGTGGGAACCACAAGGAATGATGCGTTTCCCCCAGCCATTGATTTTCTATAGTCAGAGCCAAGATAAGTAAAATTCCTGTCAAATGATCAGTAAACATTAGTGATAATGAGTGTGGGCTATTTATTGTTTAAAAAGACCAGAATTCTGAGCTTCATTTTGGTTGCTTGTCAAGCATTTGACATCTTAGAACAAAAAATACTGTTTGAAATGATGAACATTTTACTTTATTAGTTGTCCTTATGAGAAATAATGCATCAAGTGAAGAAGCAGTATATAAGAGAGCTGCCAACATATCTGATTGATTTCTGCTAAAGAGTCTTTATGGTTACTGTGTGCTTCAACTGTGATTGACTTCACTCCATTGTAAAATACAGACAGTAAATGTCCAATATAAAAATCTATTTGAATTTATTTTCCTGAATATTCTTCTTGGTATTTTCTTTTTTTTTCATTTTTATATTATTTTCTTCATTTACATTTCAAATGCTATCCCAAAAGTCCCCTATACCCTCCCGACCCCACACTCTGCTCCCCTACCCATCCACTCCCCCTTCTTGGCCCTGGCGTTCCCCTGTATTGGGACATTTAAAGTTTGCA
>LR749585.1:207849-233249 GCA_902729485.2 Mus minutoides
TAAAGTTTGCATGACCAAGGGGCCTCTCTTCCCAATGATGGCCAACTAGGCTATCTTCTTCTATATATGCAGCTAGAGACATGAGCTCTGTGGATACTAGTTAGTTCATGTTATTCTTCCACCTATAGGGTTGGAGACCCCTTCAGCTCCTTGGGTACTTTCTCTAGCTCCTTCCTTGGGAACCCTGTGTTCTGTCTAATAGATGACTGTGAGCATCCACTTCTGTGTTTGCCAGGCACTGGTATAGCCTCCCATGAGACTCCCCAGCGCCCTTTCAGCACCATCTTGCTGGCGCATGCAATATTGTCTATGTTTGGTGGCTGATTATGGGGTGGATCCCCGGCTTTTTTTGTTGTTGTTGTTTTTGTTTTTGTTTTGTTTTTCGAGACAGGGTTTCTCTATATAGCCCTGGCTGTCCTGGAGCTCACTTTTTATACCAGGCGGCCTCAAACTCAGAAATCCTCCTGCCTCTGCCTCCGGAGTGCTGGGATTAAAGGTGTGCACCACTATGCCAGGTTTTAATCCCTTCTTTTTAATATCACAGGAATTATTTGGATAATTTGGTAATGTTTAACTTATCTATTACCTGTTCAAGCATATTCTAGTAAAGTGGGTTTGTTGTGTCTTCTACTTGGCAAATCAAATGCCTGGCAGAGTCCAGGGCCTGAAAATTATCACAGAAATTAGAACTCATACTAGCTCTTGAGGAGGTTTGTGCCTCGATTAGCACAGGACAATTAAAAGAGAGAAAGTATAGTAGATGTGGCAAGTTTAGAATAGTAAAAATGCCTAAATAACCTGTACCTGGTTTATTTAATAGACAATAAAATAACAGTGATTTTACTAGAAACAAATACATAATGAAACAAAGCAGCAATTCCCTTAAGACACAATCCATGTCTATTTTTACAGTGGAAAACAATTCCCAGTTTGATGGTAGATGAAAGTCATGGTAGAGAAGTTCTTTGGTTTTGACTTTTGCTAGCACTTCACACCAACTTCTGAACATCCAGAAGAGGAGGTGGAATGCCTGTAAAAGTCAGAGAATCCAAGCATTGGCTGTCAAATTGTAACTTCTTTATTGGCCAGGAAAACTGAACCCTCAAAATGTGAACAGTATGGCAGCCTAAGCAAGAGCCAAATGTTGACATGACAACTGTATGGGAGAAATCTCCCTGGACTTTAACCCTCAGTGAAAAGCTATAGGCAATTAGTAACTACCAAGAGAGGCAGAATCAGTCTTCCCCCAGAGATGAGTCTCCTACATGGCTGGTTCCAAAAAAAAACATTATGAGCTGAGCAACATTAAAAGGAATCAGCAGGTATATATATATACACACACTTTTACATGTATTAATGTCACCTACAGAAAAAGAGATGGTGGGATGTTGGAATTAATCTGTTAAGAATGGGAGTTGTAACACAGAGGATGTATATGATTAAAATACACTGCATGAAATTCTCAAAAGAATTAATAAGCATCCTTTACCCCAAGGTGAACTTCTCAATTTTACCTTAGATTTTAGCACTGAATAAAAGAAATATTGTAGTTAAAGAGTTGTAATTTGCTGCTATTTTTGGTATAGCTCAGATATTACTGTTTATAAGAAGGATTTCTGTTGCCTGTTAAAATGGATCTCATTAGATTTTCTTTTACATGTTGTATGTTACATTTAATTAATTTATTTACAGTTGATTTTTTTACATAAGATTTGTTTTTTATACTAGTTTTGTTTCTTCTGTGTTTAAAAATAATTGTGGCCTATTATTGTTAGTTCACATACCTTATATAATGAAACATTCAATTCATTCATAGTTTGGCAGAAATAAGCATATTACCTGTCTGTCCCAACCACTGTCATTCGCACGACTCCACTGGTTCTCAGCTCTGAGTTAGATCTTCCTGCTAGGATGAGTCAGTATCTATCTAACTCATGCACAACTGAGCCATACATTCTATCAAAATGTCTCCAGATTTTGCCTGTCTTCTATGCTACAAGCTTTCAAACAAGCTTTGATTCAACTGTGTTTGTCAGATGCAAAGTAAGATTAAGATGATATCCTAGACTACACGACAGGAAGTGAATTTCAGAAACAAACTATGCAAAGATTTTATCACGATGTGCTACCAAGTGGCCCACAGACTTTTGACATTTCATTAACATCAGACATTTAAAGATTTTTTTCATAGCAGTGTGAAATCCAGAATCACTATAAGATGCCATAGTGAGCTTGAAAGCCTCTTTCCTTCCTTGAGAATTATTCTAGCTTGCTATGACTTTGTTGATTATTTTAGTTCTTTCAATTGAATATGATGTTTTGATCATATTCGTTACCCTTCCAAAACTCCTTCCAGATCTACCCTCCCTTTCCCATCCACCCAGCTTTACAAAAAAATATCACCAAGAAGAATTTGTGCTGATCTTTGTCAATATATGGTTTTCAACTTGAGTATGCTTGACATATCAAGATTCTCTACATTCATTTCTAATTAAAACTAACATAAATTCTTACCAGCTGAAAGACGTCATGTGGCAACTATATTTACTACATATCAATCTATAAAAATAAATACTTTTAAGTTTATCTATGTAATAAGAAAATCCATGTAAGTTAAAACTATATCGGGCTTACTTAATATCATCAGTTGTAACTGGCTTTTGTATTTCTTGATATCTTTTAGTGATCAAGAAGAAAAATGACCATTTGTTTTGTATAGAAAAAAAAAATCTAGCAGAGCATGGTTAAAAGTTGAAATTGAACTTGAGTTTGGCCAAAGGTTAGGAGTGATACTGTAGGACAATCTCATAACAAATTTACACAGGATAGTAGTACTATGCTGTGCTAATCTTAGGATAGCCCTTAGGCTCTCAGTCGACTTATTATCTTCTAGAAAGATGATGTGGATGACACAGATGGAGACCTGGGCCAGTCAGCACTCCATGTCTCTCCCACAATGCTGTTCTTCCAACAGTTTCTCTCTACCACTGTTAGGCAGACTTTACAAACTAACAGCAAAACAACTTTATAGGAATTTGTCAGAAAGAAAGAGAGGTGTGGCATCAGTCATTCCCCACAAATCCTGTTCTCTCCATGTGTCTGAGATTCAAGCTAAAGTTGATGCCTAGGTCTATTATTTCATGCCCAAAAAAGGTGAGAAAAAGCAAGAAAATGCCAAGAAGATGGTTCCTCAGAAAATTGGACATAGTACTACTGGAGGATCCTGCAATACCTCTCCTGGGCATATATCCAGAAGATGTTCCAACTGGACATAAGGACACATGCTCCACTATGTTCATAGCAGCCTTATTTATAATAGCCAGAAGCTGGAAAGAATCCAGATGTCCCTCAACAGAGGAATGGATACAAAAACTGTGGTACATTTACACAATGAAGTACTACTCAGCTATTAAAAACAATAAATTTGTGAAATTCCTAGGCAAATGGATGGATCTGGAGGGTATCATCCTGAGCGAGGTAACCCAATCACAAAAGAACTCACATAACATGTACTCACTGATAAGTGGATATTAGCCCAGAAACTTAGACTACCCAAGATACAATTTGCTAAACACATGAAACTCAAGAAGAACGAAGACCAAAGTGTGGACACTTCCCCCTTCTTAGAATTAGGAACAAAACACACATGGAAGGAGTTACAGAGATCAAGTGTGGAGCTGAAACAAAAGGATGGACCAACCAGAGACTGCAGTAGCTGGGGATCTATCCTATAATCAGCCACTTAATGCAGACACTATTGAAGACGCCAGCAAGATTTTGCTAAAAGGGCCCTGATATAGCTGTCTCCTGTGAGGCTATGCCAGTGCCTGGCAAACACAGAAGTGGATGTTCACAGTCAGCTATTAGATGGAACACAGGGTTCCCAATGGAGGAGCTAGAGAAAGTACCCCAGGAGCTGAAGGGGTTGCAACCCTATAGGTGGAACAACAATATGAACTAAGCAGTACCTCCGCCCACCCCCCAGAGCTTGTNCTTGTACAACCACTCTGGAAATCAGTCTGGAGGTTCCTCAGAAAATTTGATATATTACTACCGGAGGATCCCGCAATACTTCTCCTGGGCATATATCCAGAAGATGTTCCAATTGGTAATAAGGACACATGCTCCACTATGTTCATAGCAGCTTTATTTATAATAGCCAGAAGCTGGAAAGAATCCAGATGTCCCTCAACAGAGGAATGGATACAGAAAATGTGGCACATTTATACAATGGAGTACTACTTGGTTATTAAAAACAATGGATTTATGAAATTCCTAGGCAAATGGATGGATCTGGTGGGTATCATCTTGAGTGAGGTAACCCAATCACAAAAGAACTCACATAACATGTACTCACTGATAAGTGGATATTAGCCCAGAAACTTAGTATACCCAAGATACAATTTGCTAAACACATGAAACTCAAGAAGAATGAAGACCAAAGTGTGGACACTTCCGCCCTTCTTAGAATTAGGAACAAAACACACATGGAAGGAGTTACAGAGATCAAGTGTGGAGCTGAAACAAAAGGATGGACCAACCAGAGATTGCTGCAGCCGAGGAATCCATCCCATAATCAGCCACCAAATGCAGACACTATTGCATATGCCAGCAAGATTTTGCTGAAAGGGCCCTGATATAGCTGTCTTCTGTGAGGCAATGCCAGTGCCTGGCAAATGCAGAAGTGGATGCTCACAGACAGCTATTGGATATAACACAGGGTTCCCAATGGAGGAGCTAGAGAAAGTAGCCAAGGAGCTGAAAGGGTCTACAACCCTATAGGTTGAACAACAATATGAACTAACCAGTACCCCCAGAGCTCGTTTCTCTAGCTGCATGTGTAATTCTTGGGAAAATGGATGTATCTGGAGGATATAATCCTTAGTGTGTTAACCCAATCACAAAAGAAATAATTGAATATGCGCTCACTGATAAATGGATATTAGCCCAGAAACTGAGAATACCCAGGATACAATTTGCAAAACACAAAAAAATCAAGAAGGAAGACCAGCGCGTGGGTACTTCATTCCTCCTTTGAATAGGAAACAAAATACCCATGAAGGTAGTTACAGAGACAAAGTTTAGAGCTAAGATGAAAGAATGGACCTTACAGAGACTACCCCACCGGGGGATCCATCCCATAATCAGTCACTAAACTCAGACACTGTTGCATAGGACAGCAAGTGTTTACTGAAGGGACCCTGATATATCTGTCTTGTACAGAAGTGGATGCTCACAGTCATCTATAAGATGGAGCACGGGGCCCACAGTGGAGAAGCTAGAGATAGAACCTCAGGAGCTGAAGGGGTCTGCAACCCTAGAAGAGGAACAATATAAACTAACCAGAACCCCCAGAACTCATGTGTCTAGCTCCATATGTAGAAGAAAATAGCCTAGTTGGCCATCATTGGGAGGAGAGGCCCCTTGGTATTGCAATCTTTCTACACCCCAATACAGGGGAACGCCAGGGCCAAGAAGTGGGAGTGGGTGGGCAGGGGAGCAGGACGGTGGGAGGGTAGGGAACTTTCGGGATAGCATTTAAAATGTAAATTAAGAAAATATCTAATAAAAAATTGAAAAAAAAAAAAAAAAGAAGATGGCCTAGTAGGCCATCATTGGAAAGAGAAGCCCCTTAGTCTTGCAAACTTTATATGCCCCAGTACAGGGGAACACCAGAGCCAAGAAGTGGGAGTGGGTGGGTAGGGGAGCAGGATAGGGATGAGGGAAGGTATAGAGGACTTTCGTGATATCATTTGAAATGTAAATGAAGAAAATATCTAATAAAAAAATTGAAAAAAAAAAAAAAGAAGGGATACAGTCTTTGCTCCTAGATTCAATTCAGTGTCTTCATGACAATTAAGATTTCTTGAATGAACTTAGCTTTGAGCTTTCAAGGTCACTGCATGCAAGTGATCACTTCCTAAGGAATTATCTTCTCCTATTCCTCATACCTTCTCTACAGATAAAGCTTCATACTGGAGAAGTCAACATTTATGCTTTACTTGTTTTACAGTGATGTAATACAACAGTACACTGAACTCTAATTTCCTGGTCATTATCTAACATATAACATGTAAATATTACAAATGAGTGAATGCTTTTGAAATTCATAAAGTGAATTTACCTTGAAGAATTGCATAAGAATAAGTGTTGAAAATCTAGTGGAATATTTGTTTTGTAAATATACTAATACAGAAATCAAACCTTCTATTACACTCAGTGGTTGGGCAGGCAAAATAAACATGTATTGTGGTACTATGGGAAGATATCAGACAATTTACACTATGACCTTCACTTACACACCCACATTCTAATTTCTTTCTCATAAATGCTATCTAAGCCAAACAACCATTAATTGCTCATATTAAAACTTGTGGCAAAATTATAAAGAATAAGAAAAAAGATTTTCATAAAAACCTGACTTGTCGATTTATTTACAATCAAAATATAAATGTAAGTAGTTAGCAATAGTGACCAGATTAAGTTAAATTGTATTCAGTGCACATCACATATTCTTTAATGTTAATCTCTAAAACTGTACTGTATGAAAAATGCTTTCCCAGTTGGGTAGAGTAAAGAAACAGTAGGACAATTGTATCCCACCACTGCCATTGTGTAGAAGCATGTATCACTAGAAGAGAGAAAGAGAGAGGGAGGGAATGACAGAAGTGGAGAAAGGAGAAGGAGGGAGAGGAAGGGGAGGAAGGAATACCTTCACTCATCTATAAAATGGAAGCAGCCATATTCAAGTGTTACTCTAATGTGAGTGTTCTCTAGTTCAGCACAGAGAAATCCTAGGTTTTCCCCATCTCTGGAGAATTTTTTGGAAAAATCTTTGAGGCCCTTAGAAGGCTACACCTAACAAGCAAAACCAGGTTTCTTTGGGTAATTGCTGTAGAATATAAATTGTGGGATGTGGTAGAAATATCATTGTCATAGCAACCACCAAAGATTTTATAGAAAAGAAAAGGCTTGGTTTTCTTTTTCTTTTCTTTTTTATTTCTTTCTTAAAGGAGAAGACTAAAAATATACCTTTTGAAAAGGTATAGTTCTGGCACAGTGTAAGATGATACACAAAGTTTAATAAATGTTAACTCACCATTGATAAACCTTTCTATTGAGTAACCTCCATTATTTTTGTTTGTTAAATTGGATTGCCATCCTACATGAAACTTCCCACAGGGGCTCCCATGTTCAGTCCTACCCTCTTAGCATTAAGGCCAAGAACATAGATTATTTTAGGAGCATAGATTTGCTATGGTTTATAAAACCAGTACTTGTAACCAGCCCCAGGATGCTTCTTGCGATATAGTAAGAGTTTCTTCAATAATGGAAATCTATGTCTTTTCTGCTATAGGAACCAGTAAACTAAAAGTGCTAATTTTATGATTACGCTAAAGCCTCAATTGGTTTCCTTGAAAACTTCTTGAAAGATCTGCATTGTCTTAGAAAATGAGCTTCTTTGCTAGTACATTCAAAAAGTGACACTTTTGTCATCATGTACAAATTAGTGTCCTAGACACCAGGTCATAGTGAAAGAGGAGAGAATGCCACTAATTACATTTAAGTGGAAAATTATACCTAGAATTGTTTTTAGCTTGACATTAACTTTTATAGATGTGAAAATTTCAAGAATAGCAATATATCTAAAATAGTGGATTTCCTTGTGTTATGTGCAAACCTTCAGTGCAACGCGGGAAGCAAAGGAATGAAGCAGCAGAGTCCTAGAACCTTGAAGTAGGAGGCTGCAACCTGTTACCAGGATGTTTTATGAAGTTCACTGAAATTGAAATGGGAAGGGGACCAAATATGAACAATGCAGGATATATCTCATCACTGAAGCCAGCACTTGCTTGTTGTTATAAGTAATTTTCCATCACTTGTCTTCCAAGCCAAATAAAATCCCCCATGTATCTTATGGGTCTTTTATTCATTTTGTTTTGCTTACTCACTGTATCTAGTGGTAATAAACACAGATGCTCATGCCATTAGTCAAACAGAATTTTTGACTTTCACATTTCTCTTTAAATATGTGACAACAAAAGTAATCTCAGATTCTTAATTTTTAAAAATCTGTGCATATTTTTTTATCATGTTTCTGCCTCCCTCCACTCATCTCCCACATTCTCCTCACCAGACTGCCCACATAGCTTCATATCTCTGTTGTAGATTGTCCTGGTGCTGTTTGTATTTTGATGCTAATTCCAGGAGTGGCTGTGAACCTTATCTCCACCTTAACGTGTAAAATAAAGACTAGAACCAGTGATTGAGCAGAGGAAAGAAAGGTGGAGCTGAAAACATTGGGGAAGAAAGAGGAGACACAGAGAGAAAGAGAAAGAACAGAGAGAGAAGGAAGGAAGATGGAGGGAGAGGAAGACAATCCAGATTTCACATGGCTTTAAATAGTCACAGGTAGCTATGAATATCTTATAAGGGATGGATAATTACAGGACAATTTGTCTTATCTAGGTGGACAATTTATATCTATATCAATTGGCTCTGAGTAAATTGTGTGATGTTTTGTGAATTGAGAATTTATTGATATATAAATTTTACTGATTATAAGACTCTAGAGTTTTGATTTTACTGAGTTGGATTTGGGACCACTGACCACAGGGGTTGGATGACTGGGAATGTGAATGGAATCCGCAGCAGGAGAACCATGATCAGTTACTACATTGGGGCTAGCAGACACAGAAAAGCCCACAAAAATCACAAAGCTTGCCTTTTTTTTTTTTTGCCAATTACCCCTTGACATGGATCTACCCTGGAGCATGGTTGATATATTCAGTGATATTCCTTGGAAAAAACTGATTTTCTCTTTACTGGAAGATAACAATTGCAAATAGCTTTTTCTTTACTGGTGGAACCCTGTGTCCAAAGGGGAAAGTCCCTTCTCAGTGCTGGGATGTGATCTGACTTGACCCTTCTTGGTTCTTGCACATCCCACCATAGTCTCTGTGAGTTCCTATCTGTACCAGTTCCCTTGTATCTGGAAGACACTGCTTTGTTAGAATCATCCATCACCTTTGGCTCTTTCTCCTTCTTCATCATATATCTTTGAGTCTGCAGGGGAGAGATTTGATAAAAACATCTCATTTAGGACTCCATGCTCCAAAGTCTCTTTACAGACTATCTAGCTGTGGGTCCCTATGTTAACTGCCATCCACTGAAAGAGGAAATTTCCTGGACGAGGGTTGAAAATGGTCTAATCTACAGGTAGAGCAATATGTCATTAGGAGTCTTTTTTGGTTTTGGTTTGGTTTTGCTATGTTCTTTAGCAGAATAATAATAGTAGGTTTTCTCTAGGCCTTTGACCTCTCTATCTCAAGCTCTTTACTACTGTATTAATGACATATGGTTTTCACTTCATGGAGTGAGCCTTAAATCCAATCAGAAGGTGGTTGGTGGCTCTCATAGCATTTGTGCCACTATTTTATGAGTGTTTCATGCAGGCCTGTCACTCTTGTATTTTAGGTTTTGTAACTGGGTGTTACTGATAATTGCCTTTATCCTCCAATAGTGTGCAATATCCTTTAGCACATAAAAATTAGTCAGTAGGGTGAAGATTCTACCTGAGCACCTGCTTGACTTCTCCAGTTCAGCAGCATAAGTAAGTGTTGTCTTAGTAATCAGGCTTTACCATTAGATTGTGAAAGGGAGTCAGTAACCTTGGAAACAGTTTGTAGTGATTGAGAGATCAATTGGACTCCTTTGGCCAATGATTCAAGAAGAAGTAACCCTTTCTTAGCACTATAGGTTTTATTTGGTGGCATAAGATGTCTAGGAGGGGCATTGCCTCCTCCATTATAGGGTGACTCTATTTAAATTTTTCTTGTATATGAATATTTTAAGAAGTTTTTACAGTAATAGGTTTACATATGTTTTTGCAAAAGACTTTTAGTGTTACCTGTTCCTTTTTTTACCCTGCTCTCCTATCTCCTTCTCCATTTAATCGCCCTATTCTAGTTTCCTAAGTATCATTCCACAACACTATATTCTATTACTACTCCCTGACTTGAGTGAATTCACTATATACATAACTTCTGTGGTTATTTGAATAGTAGGTCACATACAGAAAGCCTAGAAGCTAGCATCCATATATACAGAAACATACAATATTTATTTTTTGTCTTCTGGTGTTATGATTGACCTCACTCAATTGTTTAGTTGTGGATGTTGCTTTGTATAAAATGCTTGCTACCCAAGCATTATGGGTAGTTTGGATCATCTGAAGCCACATAAATGTTAGCAATATTTTCACATTTCTGGTAGTAAGTTATTACTTTAAACAGAGTATATTACATATTTTACTCCTGGAGTTTAATCACTCTAACTTAATACATGTTTTTACAAATAATACAAAGTACTATAGTATTTTTTAAAATGTCATTTATTTCTTAATAATGTCTTGCAACATAATTTCAAAGATACTTATGGACTTATTTTCATTCTTAACATAATTTTATGAAATAAAAGGACTTAAAAATGTACTTCTTATAAATGTTGATCAAGGACATTCTGAGCTTAAATAAACTGGAGAGAATGTAGACATTATGTAAGTGAAAGATATTAAAGCTATACCTCAATTCTTCAAATTTTAATTGCATTCACATTAACAAGGAAATCTGCTAGCAAGGGCATTCTTATTATTTGGGGCTGGAGAATTTTTACAGGCTGGCTGATTTTCAAAAAAATACGAAACGAAAGTTAAGTGAAACAAATTAGAATAAGCGTCATCTTAAGAAATGGAACAACTTCTGCTTTTAGTTCCTTCTAGAGAATTTTGAAGCAATAGTTTTCATTTGGCATGTAGAGGTAGCTGTTCTTTTATATTTCCATAACTCTAAAGGGTTATGTGTTTCTTTGTTTTGTGACATGACACATTCAGTATGAATTGTAAAACATTTTCATGAAGAGAAATAGCCAGTAGCACCTGTACACAATAAAAGTAAAACATTTGGTTATAACTTTTAAAAATGGAGGAACATTTTTTAAAGATTCAGGTTTTTTCTTTAGCTTGGCTTCGCGGGACTTTTTCACTAGGCAGTCTTTCTTGGCGTTGGCTTAATTTTAGAAACTGACTTAATAATTGCTAATCTACCATGAGAGTGAGCTGTTAGGCAAAAATCTTTTTTTTTTTCTTGACTCAACCTGGTAGTACACTATCTAAGGCAAAAGTAGAAAAACACATGCTCTAATGGAGACAATTTCCATAGGGGAGACTTGTTGGACTCAACTACACTGCTGAGTGACAAGATTTTGTCAGGTGATCTGGTGAAGACAAGCTAGAAGATACCAGTGGGCCAGAGAGAGGCTCTGTTATGTAGTCAGCTCATCTTTCTTAATTTCCTCGATCTAAATTGAGCCCTTCTGTCCCATAGAGATTGGGAAATTGGGCACCGGGTCAATATTTTATAAGATCTTTAATATGGGTGCTCCTGGTTGGTATCTTTTTAAAGTACTTTCAATCAACTCATTTAAAGGATACTTAGGACCAGCAAAAGAAATCACAATTCAACGTTTTTCTAAGAAAATGGGAATTAGGACCCACATTCCGGGGTGGGGAGGTAGATATTTGACTAATTAATGTGAATGAGAAAAAAACTTTAAGTTTCTTTTTGTTGGTCAAATCTGGACTGCAAATACATGCCTAGTTATTAACTATGGAGAGAAACTAGAGAAGACCAAATGTCCCTCACCCACCCATCCCAGAGCCACATTTTGATTTAGATATTTCAATCATTGCTTACTGTGGTGCACAAGATCCTGTGCTGGATATTTTAAGTCGACACCAGTTCAACTCATCTAAGAGGAGGGAGCCTCATTTAATAAAATGCCTCTGTAAGACTGAGCTATAGGACATTTTATTAATGAGAGATTGAAAGTGAAGGGGCCCAGCTCATCTTGCATGGTGTCATCCCTGGGCTGGTGTTCTTAGGTTCTATAAGGAAGCAAGCAGGGTGGGTAAGCTATGGGAATCATGCCAGTAAGCAGCACTTCTCCAAGCCCTCTTCCTCAGCTCCTGCCTGTAGGTGCCCTATTTGAGTTCCTGTCTTCCTTCTTTGTACTGTCTTGCTTCAGTGATTGACTACAATGTGGAAGTGTAAGCCAAATAAATACTTTCCTCTCCAACTTGACTTTTGTTCATTGCATTTTATCAGAGCAGTAGAAATCCTAACTAAGAGAACCAGGTTATCTTACCATGTGAAAGACATATTTTTAAATATTTACTTATCAAGATAATCCTTACTATAAACTTCAAGCTTTCCTGGAAATCAGCTCCATGTGTCTCAGCCTGCCTATTGCCAGCATAACTGATGTGAGCTAACCACAGCCAGGTGATTCCTTATTCTTGACTGTTAAAAAACATACACCCACCATTCCCGCCTTTGCCCGCAAGAGAGGAATAAGTGGGCCCAGAGTTCTTCTGCAAGTATCCTTTATTTAATCCATGTGGAGAAAAAGAGAGAGAAGGAGAAAAAACCTCCTGAAATACCCAGCTCAATATTACCTCAGTGTGACGTATATCGCTTGGGTTGGCTGGCTGCCCGTTACCTTAAGATATGCCCCGGGATTGGGCGGTGACTTGTGGCTGCCAAGACGCACGTGCACTTGAACTTGTTTACGTATCTAGACGACCGGCGCTGGACCGCGAATTCGGGAATCGCGGTGGGCGGTAACTTACGTCACCACGCCTGTGCACTGAGCTTGTTTACGTTTAGGCGACCGGGTTACCTAGGTAACCCGCTCGGAAGCGCACTGGCTTGGGAGAGCTTTAGCGAGCGGCTTCCAACACTTGACCTTGAACCAGAGACTTCATTAGAGCAATGATCCAGTTCAAATTTGTAACCTCAGTATTGGTAGTAATGACCCTTACCTTTAGTAAGTCAACCAATGCTGAAATAAACAGGACTTTAGAAAGACAGAGAACATGGAAGGCACTGGTTATTAATATAGAAATAGCAATATGGAATCTAAAAAATAACTTAAAACTGTTGGTTTAAGCAATATGATCAGAGACTGTATTTTCTTGGAAGGTAAATGTTCCCAGCAAATCCTAGAAATATACAGGTAGATCAAAGACAGAAATAAAAGGTTCATTTTTAATTTATGCTGTTTGAATAAACCCATGTTAGAATATACAATTTAATCCTTCACTGGTGAGGAAAATACTGAAATCTCTTTCTTAAGTGAGAAAACTGATATTTGGAGTAGTGTCAGGGGAAATACTGTCACTTTTAGGAGATCCATGAATAAAGCCACGTGATATCTCAAACCTAAATTGCAATTAGTTTTGTAGAAAATAGGAAAAAAATAATCATAACGTTTACCTTCTGTTACTATGTACTGGATTCCTTGGAGACAACTTCTAACATTATATTCTAAGATGCCCTAAAGAAACGACCATTCTCAAAATATAGGTAGAATCATGAGGTTATTACACATAACTTTAAAGGATGGGAAAAAAGAGTTGTTCCAAAGTTTTGAAAGTGAGGCCAAGGTGAGAACCTGTCTCTTGGCTGGTCAATATCAGTGTGACTCTGGTTGAATGGACATTGAGAAAGTGAATGAATTCTGCACCAAAAATATATCTGAATATTTCAATTTGTTCCCAAAGGTGAGGATTATTTTTAAGAAGTCTGTTGACTCTTGTGTTGATGGAGATGATCTCTGTATATCAGGTCAGGGACTATTAAGGCTGCAGGTAATAGTCCTATTCAGTTAAAGATTCCATGTTCATGAATTGAGTAGGGACAAATAGGAAATTGGTGAGCAGACATTTACATTTTGCATTTTATTTTTGTCATCTGAAAGCTAATAAGTGCTACACACATATTTATGATATCTGTGAACTTATTTTAAAATAATATGGATTGAAATTTTCTCTCAGTCGCAGGCAACACAGTCATAGACAGCCCCTGCTCCAATTATAAGGAGACCCATATGAAGACCAAGCTGCGCATCTGTTTCAAATGTGTAGTGGGATCCAGGTCCAGCCCCTGCATGCTCTTTGGGTCCTTGACCCCTGTGCTCACTTAGTCCTACTCCCCACTTGGTCTCTCTCTTTCTCTCTCTCTCTCTCTCTCTCTCTCTCTCTCTATCTATCTATCTCTCATCGCTCTCTCTCATCGCTCTCTCTCATCTCTCTCAGATCTCTCTTTCTCTCTCTCAGACCTCTCTCAGACCTCTCTCTGTCTGTTTCTCTCTTTGTCTGTCTGTCTGTCTCTGTCTCTCTGTCTCTGTCTCTGTCTCTCTCTCTAATTTAGAACTCACAGAAATTTACCTGTCTCCTGTGTGCTAGAATTAAGGACATGTGCTACCACCTCAAGTCTTTAAATTCTATTTTTAATACATGTATACAGACAAAAAAATATTTTAATTGCATGAAAGTGAGAAAATTGTCACTTTTACCTGTTAACCCATGTTGACTATGATCTCAGATACAACCCTAAAATTCTAAGTGCTAGACTTGAATAAGACATTCTTCCTTTGCCAAATGCCATTTTAACAAAGCTTATAAAGTAATTAAATGTTTTCAAATATTGCATATTAGCAGAAAGACAGAGGTATTTACATTTGGGGATATGGCTCATTTATGAACATTTTGTGCTTCTGGATGAAACTTTCAAAGTAATTAACAAAAGTAGAGAATTTTCTTTTTTTTTTTTTTTTTTGCAGTTTGTGCTTAGTCATGATTCAAGTAAACAGCCTATTAGAAGTGTACCAGGATGAAAAACACCCTGCCTGGGCTAGGGTGACACTACTCAGAAGAGACATGACAATACCAGGAAGACTGATGTTTGTTTTTACCTTGGTCTAATTGTTCATTACTTTATTTATTTATTTATTTATTCACTTTATTTCCAGACTGCAGTCTCCTTCTCCCAGTCCCACCCTCACCATTCCTCCCCCAATGCCCCTCTGAGAAGGGGGAAGTCCCCTCTGGAAACCAACACTGACTTGGCACCTCAAGTCACTGCAGAATAGGCACATCCTCTCCCACTGAGGCCAGACAATGTTGCCCAGCTAGGGGAACAGGATCCAAAGGTAGGCAACAGAGTCAGGGACAGCTCCCACTCCAGTTGTTGGGGTATCCTCACAAATACCAAGCTTCACATCTGGTATATATGTGTGGGGAACCTTGGTCTAGCCTTTGTATACTTTTTAATTAGTGGTTCACTCTCTGGGAGTCCCAAAGGTCCAGTTTAGTTGATTCTGTTAGGAGAAAGACTGATTTTTGTAGTGAATAATTGTTATTAAGTTTTTGAGATGCTTTATGGTTAACATCAAAATCAGAATGGAGCCTCTGACTCAACCTCCTTCACTACTGGGATTAAAAGCACACATCACGGCACTCCAGAAGACCTAACAAGCAGATGAAAGAGTCAGATGCAGATATTTGCACTCAACCAATGGACAGAAGCAACTGACCCCTGTGGATGAATTAGGGAAAGACTGAAAGAAGCTGAGGAGGAGGGCAACCCTGTATAAAGATTAGCAGTCTTAATTAATCTGGACCCCCAAGATCTCTCAAAAACTGGACAACCAAACAGACAGCATACACCAGCTTATATGAGGCCCCCAACACACATGCAGTAGAAGATTGCCAGATGTGTATTCAATCAGAGATGATCACCTAACCCTTAAGAGATTGGGGACCCCAGGGACATCAGAGGTCAGATGGGTTTAGCGGGGGGGGGGGGTAGTAGGGTCATCCTTGTGGAGACAGGGTGTTTGGGAGGAATTATGATGTGGAACAGTTGGAGGGTGGACCAGGACGGGGAGGGAATAAAACCTGGAGTGTAAATCAATCAATCAATCAATCAATAATAAAAAAGCACACATCACTTCATGCAACCTCTGAATTTTTTAATGAATAGTTTCTCTGTTACCCATTCCCACTACACATACACCTGGTACCCTGATTTCTCTTTCCCTCCTCTATATCATCACTTGATTTTGATTCATTCAGGCAGAGATAAAAATTACTAATACTGGAAAGTGCAGACATTTGAATTTCAAAAGAATGGAAGGTGTAAGCTAAAGAACTGAATTTCTCTTGTAAAGGGGTGTCTACCAAGCGTCTGGTAACTGAGTAGGACAGAAGGCCCATTAGGTCCCAGGACCTCTCTATCTTACCCAGTTTAACTCTATTCCAATGAACTCATATACTTGTAGTGAGAAAATTAATTGTATAAAAGCCTCAAGATATTGAGGAACAAAACAAAATCATTTTATGTCATAGTTACAAGCTAGGATTCCTAAAGAGAATAATGTAGCCTGTGCTTTCAAAACCTGGGCAGGGAAAAGGAAGTGGAGAAAGCAACCTCCGTGTAGTGAGTAGAGAGAAAGACTAGTGTAAGTTTAAAAACATGAATATCAGGGTGACATGTAAGGCCATATTTTCACAGAAACCAGTTCTGTCCAAGCAAGAGGACATGTAGGCTCACTAATACTACTAATGCATTGTGAAGAACCAGTACCTTCCATGAAATTCAGTTGCCAAAAGGGTCCTCTTTTAAATCAATAGGAATGACCTATTATGGAATGGTATTATATACATATCAGATAATGAACCTTAATAAGTGGTTAATAACAAATAAATATAATAGTATTCTATTAGTTACGTGGACCAAGATTTAGTAGCTTTTGGTTATTTTACATGGAAAATAAAGTTATTTTTCAATATATCTTCTCTTAATTTAGTATATTATTAGAAGTAATGTTTTATTCAGTTCTTTATTGAGGAATTGGATATTGTGTGATTAATTTAATTTATTGTGTAATTTGTTGTATTTATTGTATGTAATACCTCATTGAATATGGTGTGATTTATTTGGAGGAAAAATGGCATTTCTTGATGGAAGTCAGCTCCCTAACCTTTCTGATGGTTGTGAATGTGAATACAACGTTTCCTACAAAAGTGACTCTTAGCCTCAAAGAATCTGACTTTAAAAATTCTGCAAACAAAGGAAAACAGTAGTTTTCAACCCTTTAATACCATTAAAAATTAAAACGTACCTCTCACAAATTTTATATTCCTTTCAAATAACTTTAAGGGGAACTTTATTATTTTGTATGAGTTTATTTATAGAGTTACTACAATAGGTTTCATGTATTTCTATGTTTTATGTTGATAACATTTAAATATGAACACTGAATTTTTATTTCTTTATTATCTAGAAAAGTGTCATGTAACAAAAAGAGCCTGAGAGAAACAAAGACTTTGTCAGAAGCTGCTCTCTATTGGCTGTTACACTAATAACTTTGGCTGACCCATCAATGCCATTACAAAGTTCCCAACTATGGAAAATCCAGTTCACTGGCTCCTTTACCGCCAATGTGACTACTCCTTTTAGATGTGGGTATCACAACTTTCACATGTTATATTTTTTCCATTGTAATTTATGCCATATGAAGAACACCCTTCTTAATCAGATAAGAATCATATACTACCTGCTATGATCAGGGGAAAGCAGGGAAGAAGAACTGAGTGTTGCAACTAATCAGAAGCCATGCTGTAGAGATAATAAACCAAAAGATAGATATGATGATCTTCAGTTTTAGAAAGCTGCAAGTTAATTAATTCAATAGGACCCCATAGCAACTTTCCAACTACTTAATTTAACATGTGATACATCAGATCATGAACATTAATATGTGGTTAATAACAAAGATGCCTCAAAAAGTTATACATCTGGATAAGGGAGGTTGTCCATATTAAAAAAATATATCCATTTATAGGTCTTTCTTTTCTTTACTCATGATGCTGAAAGTTATATGATTGTCTAAGTAAAAGCATTGTAGTAATGATGCCATGTTAATTAAATAAGAACTCAAAATAGGGAAGAAAATTAAGAGGAGAGGGGAGACGAAAGAAAAGGGTTGAAAGGCACTTAGTTTTAGGTGGGGTGGGGTGGACACTATTCTTGTCATTCCTATTTTGTGGAGAACTCTGTCTCTTCCAATGCTGGTTTATGTGCCAGACCCTCACAGCTAGGACATCAGCAAGTTCAACTTTAGTGAAATGCAAACTGGTACTCTCGATTGCTGAAGTAAATAAGATTCTTACAAGTTACGTTTGCATTTTGACCGTATCATGCATGTATATAATGCATATATAATCTCCCTCATCCTCCTCTGACTTCTGTCACTACCCCTCCTCCTCCAGGTGACTTCCTGACATTTATGTCTTTTCGAAGCACATATTGTGACCACATTAAATAGTAATTTATCCTATTTCTGAACAATGACCCACATTTCAAGAGAAATTATTATTTTTTTCTCCATACATTTTTTTAAATTGAATCACTCATGCCAATTATAGATTTTGGTTGATTTAGTGTCAACAGATAGAGACCAGAATTACAGTCCAAGTATTATTCCCAGTTTTTGGTACAGTGAGAAATTATGGAACTCCGTTACATGCTCAGAGAAAAAGCAAATTTTCACATTTCATCAGGAAATAAATACATGCATCTTATCCACCCATATATTATTTTAATTGCTTACTATTCTTATAGTCGTCTTCAATTATCAGGAAGGAAACTGAAGACTCAGGAGTTCTGAGCAATTGGTGAGGGAGAAGAACATAAACCATGGCCAGGTCAGGAGCAGAGCCCCTTATTCCATTCCCTATACTGCCTCCTGCTATAAATAATCAAAAGTTGATTAGTTCCCTTTACCTCAGATAGTCTGCCTGATTGTTTCTCAAACATGATACCATTCTCAGCTAAACTTCTTGGGTGTGTTAACCTCTCACTGAAATAACTGGCTCATGGATTATTTCCTAATTGCTACATCTGGAATACTGGCTGTCATTGTACTTCAGGGTTACTAGCCTTTGAACCATTAACAGTGTTCAGGAGCCCACTGAATAAGTATAGTAGGCCTGGACCACTATAAAAGGGGCTGCTTGCCCCCTCCTCTCCCTCTTACTCTTTCTTCCCTCTCACTTCACTCTTGCCCTCTTGGGCTTTTCCCTTCCCCTACTCCCCCTCTCTCCACATGGTCATGCCTGCGGACCTCTCTTCCCCTCCCCTCCCCTCCCCCCCCCCCCCCCCCCCCCCCCCCCTCTCCTCTCTTCTCTTCTCTTCCTCTCTCTCTCTCTCTCTCTCTCTCTCTCTCTCTCTCTCTCTCTGCCTTACTACCCTCTTAACTTCCCTGCCCATGCCCTGAATAAACTCTATTCTATACTATACCATCATGTGACTAGTCCCTCAGGAGGAAGCAATGCCTTGGCATGGGCCCACTGAGACACCACCTTCCCCCACACCTCACAACACCCCCATAAAACATATTCTTATACCTCTTTATCTTTTTATAATCACAACAATTTCAAAACCTCCTATAATTTGTTATATGTCTCCTCCATTGGGTACACCTATAGTTTAAGAACCTGTGGCCTCAAGCTGTGACATAGGCTAATGTAGCTGTATGAGAATATGGTATAAAATTCTTTGTTTGCTTTTTTAGGTTTTGTTTTGTTTATGCCTTGGGCTTATTAAGCCTTCTACTTTGACTATTAAAAATGCTCTTAGTAGAAGAGAGACTGAGGCATCTCCCAGCTTGCCTTGACCTCTGTAGATACAGTATATACTATAACACTGGCACTAAGATATAGTAAACTATAATTTTTAAATTTTGATCATAAGCCAAGATATTTTTGATATGTACAATTTAGAAACATAATCAAAGGAAATATTTAAAGCCCATTCACTTAAGGGAACATGAATTTTCAGAAGATTTTCCAGCAGAAGCAAGTACAACAATGGCCATATTTAGAGAGTTTGTCATGAGATACTAATCTCATGGGTTTTGTGCATTTTTCTGGCTGAGATATCTTACCAGTTTTCAGTGTGATAAAGTCACATTCAGAAGGCAGAGAAAAGCTTCTTCTGGAATCAGATTGGCTTAAGTATTTTTACTTATTCTAATTATGCAGCATTCATACTTTTTCTGAAACAATTTACTATCTACAATGAGGGACAGCAATATGACAAATGGATATGTTTGAACATATAAAAAATTTTACATGTCCTTCCACATTGTTAGAACACAATTTCTAAGTGTTTTATGATCTGCCCATTCTGCCTTCCTTGATAAGGATAAAGCTTATTTTGCACATCATCACGGTTTTTCTTCAAGGTTGTGTTAGACAAGTTTATAGTTACTTATACATTATTCTTTTTCTTTCACTTTGAACTGCCTTCCCAGTGTCTTGTCCTCAATGAACTGAGCTCCACTTTAGTAAATATCCTGTTACTTTAGTTATTACTGTTCGCATGATTAGATTATTTTTTATTGTGAGCTCAATCATTCATTCACAAAAGAACAGTGGAGGCAGCTTTGTCAAAGATTTAAGAACTAAACATATCTGAATTAGATTTCAAAGAAAATAAACACAGTGATTCAAGAACACTGAATCTTTCATTTTGTACCCAATGTTATTTTCACTAGTTGTATTTACTAGACAGTTTATATTTGTATAATTTATATTTAATGATTGCTTTGGAAAGAAGTACCACTTAGATTTATAATGATAAACACATCAGTTATTTTATTAAAGAGTAATGCAGATCTACATTTTTTTAAAGTAATAGGATTACTGCCAGGTAACTGTAGAGGAGAGAATACCTGGCTGTTGTCAGGTAACTGTGGGGGTGAAGTCCAGACAAAAATACCAACTGAAATGAATAACACCTAAAACTTAATTCAACAACAAAGGTTCAATGAGTCCAAAGTATTTCCAGCAGGACTTCCATATTTCTTCACAAAGCACCAATGCAGACCTGGCCCTAAATATACTCTGAACAATGTGCACTGTGCATGGTGTCACACTACACAGTATCCAGGAAACACTGCCTGTGCACCTTGGATTAAAGAGCATTGTATACTATGGATTACTATGTATGCTATGGTCCCCCAAAACAAGCTGGAGTAGTCATTCTAATATTGAATAAAATCAACTTTCAACCTAAAAATATCAAAAAAGACAAGGAGGGACACTTCATACTCATCAAAGGTAAAATTTACCAAAAGGAATTCTCAATTCTGAACATCTATGCTCCAATTGCAAGGGCAGCCACTTTCATTAAAGAAACTTTGGTAAAGCACAAAACACACATTACACCACACAAAATAATACTGGGAGACTTCCACCCGCCACTCTCATCAATGGAAAGATCTTGGAGACAGAAACTAAACAGAGACACAATGAAACTAACAGAAGTTATGAAACAAATGGAATTAACTGATATCTATAGAACATTTTATCCTAAAACAAAAAGATATACCTTATTCTCAGTACCACATGGTATCTTATCCTAAATTGACCACATAATAGGTCATAAATCAAGCCTCAACAGATACAAAAATATTGAAATAATCCCATGCATCTTACCAGATCACCAAGGGCTAAAGCTGATCTTTAATAATAACATAAACAAAAGAAAGCCCACATACACATTGAACCTGAACAACATTCTACTCAATGATAACTTTGTTGAGAAAGACATGAAGAAAGAAATTAAAGACTTTTTAGAGTTTAATGAAAATGAAGCCACAATATATCTAAACCTATGGTATACAATGAAAGCAGTCCTAAGAAGAAAACTCATAGCTCTGAGTGCCTCCAAAATGAATCTGGAGGTAGCATACACTAGCAGGTTGACAGCACACCTAAAAGCTCTAGAACAAAAGGAAGCAAATTCACACAAGAGGAGTAGAAATAATCAAACTCAGGGCTGGAATCAACCAAATAGAAACAAAAAGAAATATACAAGGAATCAACCAAACCAGGAGCTGCATCTTTGGGAAAATCAACTAGACTAATTAGAGAGCACAGGGACAATATCCTAATTAACAAGTCAGAAACAAAAAGGGAGACATTACAACAGAATCTGAGGAAATCCAAAATATCATCAGATTCCACTACAAAGGGCTATACTCAACAAAACTGGAAAACATGGATGAAATGGACAAACTCCTAGACAGATATGAGGTACCAAAATTAAATCATGATCAGATTAATGCTCTAACAGTCCCATATACTCTAAAGAAATAGAAACAATCATTAATAGTCTCACAAGCAAAAAAAAAAAAAAAAAAAAAAAAAAAAAAAAAAAAAAAAAAAAAAAAAAAAAAAAAAAAAAAAAAAAAAAAAAAAAAAAAAAAAAAAAAAAAAAAAAAAAAAAAAAAAAAAAAAAAAAAAAA
Organism: Mus minutoides; assembly: GCA_902729485.2. Taxonomy (NCBI): domain Eukaryota; kingdom Metazoa; phylum Chordata; class Mammalia; order Rodentia; family Muridae; genus Mus; species Mus minutoides. The sequence goes on from LR749585.1 coordinate 230,068, forward strand.
AAAAAAAAAAAAAAAAAAAAAAAAAAAAAAAAAGCCCAGGACCTGATGGATTTAGTGTAGAGTTCTATCAGAACTCTTAAAAAGGTCCTAATTCCAATACTCCTCAAACTATTCCAGTAAATAGAAACAGAAGGTACTCTACTCAATTAATTCTATGAAGTCACAATTACTCTGATAACTGAACCACAGAAAGGCCCTATGAAGAAACAGACCTTCAGACCAGTTTTCCTTATGAATATGGGTACAAAAATACTCAATAAAATTCTCATAAATTGAATCCAAGAACACATCAAAACAAACATCCATCATGACAAGTAGGCTTCATCCCAGTAATGCAGGGACGGTTCAATATAGATAAATCCCTCAAGTAATCAACTATATAAACAAACTCAAAGACAAAACACGTGATCATCTCATTAGATGCTACAAAAGCATTTGATAATATCCAACACCCATTCATGATAAAAGTCTTAGCAAGATCAGGAACTAAAGGCCCATACATAAACACAATAAAGGGAATATACAGCAAACCAGTAGCCAACATCAAACTAAATGGAGAGAAACTTGAAGCAATCCCACTAAAATCAAGGACTAGACAAGACTGCTACTCTCCCCGTACCTATTCAGTATAGTACTTGAAGTCCTAGCAAGAGCAATTAGACAACAAAAGGAGATCAAAGGAATAAAAATTGGAAAGCAAGAAGTCAAAATATCACTATTTGCAGATGATATGATACGATATAGAAGTGACCCTAAAAATCCATCGGGAAAGCCAATAAACAGCTTCAGTGAAGTAACTGGAAATAAAATTAACTCAGACATAGTTCTACTGGAAGATATTACAATACCACTCCCAGGCATATACCCAGAAGATGCTCCAACTGGTAATAAGGACCTATGCTCCACTATGTTCATATCAGCCTTATTTATAGTAGCCATAAGTTGCAAAGAACTCAGATATCCTTCAAAAGAGGAATGGATACAGAAAATAAGATACATTTACACAATGGAGTACTACTCAGCCAGTAAAAACAATGAAATCATGAAATACTTAGACAAATGGATGAATCTGGAGGATATCATCCTGAGTGAGGTAACCCAATCACAAAAAAAGCACACATGATATTCACTCAGTGATAAGTGGATATTAGCCCAGAAGCTCAGAATACCCAAGATAAAATTTGTAAAACACATAAAACTCAAGAAGTAGAAAGACCAAAGTGTGGACTCGTTGATCCTTCTTAGAAGGAGGAACAAAATACCCATGGAAGGAGTTACAGAGACAAACTTTGGAGCAGAGACTGAAGGCATGACCGTTCAGAAGCTGACACACATGGGAATCCATCCCATAAACAACCACTAAACCCAGACACTATTGTAGATGCCAACAAGTGCTTGCTAACAGGAGACTGATATAGCTGTCTCCTGAGATGCTCTGCCAGTGCCTGACTAGCACAGAAGTGGATGCTCAGAGTTATCCATTAGATGAAGCACAGGGTCCCCAATGAAGGATCTAGAGAAAGTACCCAAGGAGCTGAAGGGGTTTGCAGCCCCCTAGGAGGAACAACAATATGAACTAACTAGTACCCTCAGACCTTCCTGGGACTAAACCACCAATCAAAGAGAAAACATGGATATACTCATGGTTCTAGCTGCATATGTAGCTGAGGATGGCCTAGTTGGTCATCAATGGGAGGAAAGGTCCTTGGCCCTGTGAAGGTTATATGCCCCAGTACAGGGGAATTCCTGGGCCAGGAAGTTGGAGTGGGTGCATTGGGGAACAAGAGGAGTGGGGAGATGATAGAGGTATTTTTGGAGGGGAAACTAGGAAAGTGGTTAAAATTTCAAATGTAAATAAAGAAATTATCTAATTAAAAAAGAAAATATAAATAAAAACACTGAAAAAAAAAGTCAGCTATAGTTCTTGCTTCTTTACTGTGATGTCAGTTCACTTCTCTCCTACCTAAGTACCAGCCAAAGTCAACTCCCATGTAGGGTTACTGTAGTGAGGTCCACTGTTTAGAAAATCTTACCTTTATCATCCAGAAGGACACTAAGAAATTTGAAGTTGAATGTGACCATTTAAACTGGACACCACATGAAGTCATAGAGTCCAACAAGAAGCTTATTATCATTTCTACTTCACCTCAAAAGCAAAATGTTCCAAATTATATCTCTATGCTGTGAGATCTGTGTGAAACTTAACCTTTATCTACAGGAATACTTCAAATATAAGAAAATGCTCTGAAAAGGCATAGCTAATACTTCACATCCCCATTCTCTATCAGAAATTCTATTAAGAATCTTAAATTTTGCTCCATTTGAACAAAAATCAAGTTTATGTACAGCACCACTACATTCAAAGAGGTGCTTACAAGGACAAACGGTGAGCTGAATGTTTCTTCCATGAAGACAGTTAATGAGACTCCTTGACCAAATATTTTAGGTTGATTTCAGTGAGACCCAGTGGAAATCTGTATACTTTCCCACTCAATGCTCACTCACTATAATGTAATGCCTTGCTAAAATTATGAGAAGATAAAGCAGAATATGGGGCTGTGCAATACTCAAAACTTATTCAAAATACACTTCATCACACCCCAAACAAGGACACCTCGTATACCTGAACAGAATAGAGATGGCCAAGTAATTCAGATTCTAAACAATGAAATGGATAAATGTTTAACACAGGTATGTATTTATTAAAATACATGGAAAAAAATGTAAGCAAAACTTGAAGTTATCAAAAATAAAGCCCAACAGACATGATTAAAAATAAAATTACAATAACAAAAATTAAAATACTCATCGAGCATCAAGAGTAAAGTTGTTATGATGTTAATCAATTTGTCATATTTGACAAGAAAAGAATAGAGTTTACCACAACTGAAAACTAAAGAACTCATGGAACAATATGAAAAGTGCTAAAATTTGTATCACTAGACTTGTGAAAAAGAAGCAAATGAGACACAAAAAAGCTTTAAGAAATAGTAGAGGGCATGTTCAAATTGCCAGAATAAGTAGAGACCCAGCTACTAACGTGAGTCCCAAGTGGTACAGCACATGATAGTTATTATGATGAACAGAATTCTAGAGGAAAAATACCAAAGACTGTGTTTGAACTGTTGAAAAGAAGAAAATGGCTAGGTATTCAGCTTAGTTATCAAGAGTGTCCAGCAAGA
>LR749585.1:233349-285789 GCA_902729485.2 Mus minutoides
AGAAAGAAAGAAAGAAAGAAAGAAAGAAAGAAAGAAAGAAAGAAAGAAAGAAAGAGAAAGGAAGGAAGGAAGGAAGGAAGGAAGGAAGGAAGGAAGGAAGGAAGGAAGGAAGGAAGGAAGGAAGGAAGGAAGGAAGGAAGGAAGGAAGAAAGAATCTGGGCATGGTGGCGCATGCCTTTAATCCCAGCACTCAGGATGCAGAGGCAGGCGGATTTCTGAGTTCGAGGCCAGCCTGGTCTACAAAGTGAGTTCTAGGACAGACAGGGCTATACAGAGAAACCCTGTTTCGAAAAACAAAACAAAACAAACAAACAAACAAAAAACAACAAAAGAAAGAAAGAAAGAAAGAAAGAAAGAAAGAAAGAAAGAAAGAAAGAAAAGAAAAGAAAAGAAAAGAAAAGAAAAGAAAAGAAAAGAAAAGAAAAGAGAGGGAAGAAGGAAGCCAGGCTGACAGGCAGAAGGGAGGAAGGGAAGGAAGAAATGAGAAAGGGAGGAGAAGCAAAGAAGGAGAGGAAGGGGGAGAGAGGTGGAAGGAATGGAAGAAATTGTCACTTATCATTTTGTTTTCTAATTTGACCTCATTTGACTTTTATTAATATGACATTAGGCTACAAAATTAAATTTCAAAATAACAATAACATTTCTAAATTGTTCACAAGTCTTTAGTGAACAGTGATCATAATACATAAACCAAATTTTATCTAGTATAGCTTAATGGTTCCAGTTAAAAACCAGTCAATGCATGATCATATTCTTGAGAACTAAGTGTCACCAACTTTACCACATGGGTACACACCATTTCTTCTCCTAATGTTGTCTTTTCATTGTCCTCTTTTTTTTTATACCATTCTGAACACTAGTTATACATCTTATGCATAACCTTCTTTTCTGTCCTGTACCAAGTCTATTTATTTATTCTGCTATCATATATTTATCTTCTCTTGGCTTTGGAAAATCATTGTTCCTTTCTACTTCACATACTATGCAAGACAGTATAAGAGAATATGTTAGCATTCCTTATATTTTACAGATTCATAGCAATTTCATGAATTAAAATCTACCTGTGACTGTTTAGTAAATTCCACGATAATCTGTTTTGCAATTGTTGATTTAAATTGTGTCTTTAATACATAAAATTAAAATACTATAATAAAGCTATGTAGATAAGTAATGGGTACATACGGCAGGGGGTTAGCTAATGTATATTAAATATCAGGAATTAATGGTCCATTAAATCTTGTCTCCCACATCTTCACAATGATTCTGTCAAAGATCCTTGTGACTTTATAAAACATTAAAATGTTGGGATTTTACACTTGATTCAATAGAGAGATTTTCAGATAATGCATCAATATTTGAATATTTCTCAAAGGGTGTAAGATTATCCATTATCTTGAGGGCCAGTCACAAAACATTTTGATGCCACAGCTTGTAGCATGTGACCTTTCAACACATACTCATTGTATCATATAGTTATTCGTAATTGAAGGAAGGTTAGAAATCTTGGCAATTAATTTTCTAATGTGGGTTCAAACCAATTACAGAGGTGATTTGAGATATATTCCTATAAACTTTCTTCCCAACTTATTGGAATAACAGTGAGTCATATTCTAAAGGCTGAGAAGTCCTCTGAAGGACTAACAGCTACCTCAAGAGTAACTCATTCACATCCATGACTGTCTTTGCTTTCTTCCAGACTCTTTCTCCAATTTCTTCAATTTTTTTTCTTTTTCAATTTACTCTTTACTTGGATGACCTATTCCATAGAGGGTATTCACATTTGATGTCTTATCTCAGACACAGCTCATGAGAATTCAAACTAAGAAATCTCAAACTCCTTTTGACTTAATAATTCTGTGCCTCTTACAGAGCAATAAATGGCAGTATTGTGAAGGGATGATGTAAGATATGTCAGTCTTTGTAGATTATACAGGCCTCAAATCAAAACCAACATGAATTTACAAAGAAACATTGTTTATGTGTGAGAGAATGACCTATGGGTAGAACAAAGTAGAAATAATGTGACTTGTTTTCTGCTCATGGAGATTTGACATTTGTGAGCGGGTGGTACCTAACAGGTGTGATTATAACTTAAGAAGCTTACTCCATTAGTCACCAGGAAATTGCTAATATTAGTTTGCAGTCTTGACCTTAAGACAGTATTTTGTTTGAGCTTACTGTAATATCCATCAGCCTTGGTTACTAATAGTTAATGGACTTATTCTATCTTACCACCTTATTTAAAAATCTACACACATGCACATACATACACAAGCTTTGTGTGTGACAAAGTTTACAAAGGTGTCAGTGAAATGGCCTGCAGATGGGTTCTTATGAATATGTTATAATTAAATTTCGCAAAACTAACTTCTGAAATTACAAATTAAGAGTGCTACATGGGAATCCAGTGTAGAAAAAAAGTAAGTAAAATAAATTTTAAAACTTGAATCTTTTCTGCTCATTTTGTTTCTAAATCACAAGTGACACTGAGCCTTCTAGAAACACTTTGCTTGGCTTGAAGTTTCAAAAGGTAATCTGTGGCTTTATTTTATTTATTTCAAATTTATAAAAAGTAATCTTTTTAGCCGGGTGTGTTGGCGCATGCCTTTAATCCCAGCACTTGGGAGGCAGAGGCAGGCGAATTTCTGAGTTCGAGGTCAGCCTGGTCTACAGAGTGAGTTCCAGGACAGCCAGGGCTACACAGAGAAACCATGTCTCAAAAAACAAAAAACAAAAAACAAAAAACAAAAAAGTAATCTTTTTAAAAATTAGAAGATATTGAAGATGCTTACCTAAAATAAAAAAAAAAGAAATCTATAGGTAGAGATAATTAATATTTCACTTAACACCTTCTTTTCAGCTTCCTGCATATCCAGGCCTGATGTCTCCAAGAGGAAATTTTTTGTAGAAATCTGAAGAACGTTTCTAAGAAAAAAAATAACTCAATGAATTGAGACCAAGACAGTTTGCAATAAGGTAGGACCACGTGATCAGCTCACATGCACAGACACCTCAATAGCGTTTATAAAAAGATGGGTTTCTGAGTTATCCTAGGAGGCTTTGCTTTCAATTCCCTTGGAGATATAAGTGTTTACCAGAGAGTCCTTTGGAGGGAAGCAAATACAAAAACAGAATGATTTTTCCCTAGTGTTAGCTCATTGTTACTATGTGCACTTCGGGATCTCAGGAGGCTGTAAATGCAGAATGGTAGATTAACCCATTCCATTTTCTCTCATGAGATCAAAGTCATTTTCACATGTTGTCTTCATGACCCTGATGAAGTCAAGTGAGGAGTATTTCCAGTAGAGTGTGTAAGGAATTGACTTGGTTCTATCTGGGGTACCTCTAGGCTGTTTTGGTGCTAAGTGAGGTTGGCAGGAAGGAGGATGGGGCATGTTGAAGAGAAACTGTTTTCATGTAAATGCTGATCATGTGATCCTACCTGATTGGAAATTGTCTTGGTCTCAATTCATTGAATTATTTTTTCATGTTTTACATATGTCAGAATCCCACTCACAATTTACTTTGGGTTTTATTGGTTATTTTACTATTTACATTCAAGTGTTGTCCAGGTTTCCCCTCTGCAACTCTCCATCCCACCCCCACTTTGCCTCTATGAGGGTGCTCCCCCACCTGCCCACCCATTCCTACCTCATCGCTCTAGCATCCCCTCACACTGGGGTATCAAGTCTCCACAGGACCAAGGGCCTCCCCTCCCATTGATAAAGCAATCCTCTCCTACATATGTAGCTGGAGCTATGGGTCTCTCTATGTGTACTTTTGGATTGGTAGTTTAGTCCCTAGGAGCATTGGGTTGCCCAGTTGGTTGATATTGGTGCAATCTCCTTCAGCTGCTTCAGTCCTTCCCGTAACTCTTCCACTGGGGTACCCAGGCTCAGTCCAATGCTGGCTTTGAGTACTTGCCTCTGTATTGGTCAGGTGCTGGTAGAACTTCTCAGAGGACAGCTATGCCAGGCTCCTGTCAGTAAACACATCAGCAATAGAGGTTTGGAGTCTGTGCCTGGAATGGATCCCAAGGTGGGCAGTCTTTGGATGGACTTTCCTTCAGTCTCTGCTCCATGTTTTTATCCCTGAATTTCCTTTAGATAGGAAAAATTCTGGGTTAATTTTTTGTTTTGTTTTGTTTGTTTTTTTGTTTTTTGAGATAGGGTTTCTCTGTATAGCCCTGGCTGTCCTGGAACTCACTTTGTAGACGAGGCTGGCCTAGAACTCAAAAATCCACCTGCCTCTGCCTCCCGAGTGCTGGATTGGTGGGTGGCCCTATTTCTCAACTGAGGGCCATGTCTATCTACTGGAGATGGTCTCTACAGGTTCTATCTTCCCTTTATTGGTTATCAACTAATGTCATCCCATTTGGTCCTGGGAACCTCTTGCTTCTGGTACTTTTTAGTGGCTACCACAGTTTCCTTAACCCCCTCTACTACATATTTCTGTTCAATTTCCTGATCCTCTGTACTTCTCCCCTGTCTCTTAACATACCTGATCCTGCCCACCTTTTTCCCTCTTCCTCCTCTCTTACTCTCAGGTCCCTCTTTCCCTCCAGCTCCTGGGATTATTTTGTTCCCTCTTCTAAGGATTGAAACATCCACACTTTGGTCTTCCTTCTTAAGCTTCATATGGTCTGTGAGTTGTATCATGGATATTTTGAGCATTTGGGTTAATATCCACTTATCAGTGAGTACATACCATGTGTGTTCTTTTCTGTCTGAGTTACCTCACTCAGGATGATATTTTACTTTTTATTTGCAATTTGAGATGAGCATTTCAGGCATTGATATTTTCTATTTAAGAGTCATAAAACAATGACATCAATATCAAGGACTATGTTTTCTCATGGGCAATTAATGAGTCAGTGTTTAGCATCACATGTGACCTCTAGTTAGCACTTCAAAGACACATCATAAATATAAATAGCTTCACGAATGAATGAAACAAGATAATAAGGCAGAAAGGGTGTCTGCCCTATGTTGTGTGATGTGTTGACTTGATTTATGTGTTGAACTATATTAAGCTTACAACCAGATTATTGAAATGTGGGCAGAATGTTTCTACATTAGTCTTCTAGGCCACACTATTTATAAAAACATGATTTTAAGCATTGTATAATTGTACTCTTAAAGATAATTTTTAAATAACTATCAATTAAATTTTGTCTTACATTTTTTTGATACATTGAACAGCTATAGTACCACAACAGAAATGTTTTTGTAGGCTGTTGTTCTTATCTTTGGTAGTCTCAGGAGAGAAACAAAGGTTGCTTAATTAATTAAAGCAATATAAGTGTCATAGGTTGCAATTACCAAACCAAAAAATAAAGAAAAAAGAAAAAATACAAATGGTCTAAAGTAGCATACTGAAACTCATTTCAAAAGGTATAAAAGCACAATCCCCTGCTTTCTTTCTTTCTTTCTTTCTTTCTTTCTTTCTTTCTTTCTTTCTTTCTTTCTTTCTTTCTTTCTTCCTTTCTTCCTTTCTTCCTTTCTTCCTTTCTTCCTTTCTTCCTTTCTTCCTTTCTTCCTTCCTTCCTTTCTTCCTTCCTTTCTTCCTTTCTTCCTTTCTTCCTTTCTTCCTTTCTTCCTTTCTCTCTCTCTCTCTTTCTTTTTTATTTTATTTTATTTTTATTTTTTTGCTGGTGGGTGGCAGTCAATGCACTTGCTAATAGTGTGTCTGAATTATCTGAGGTCAGGCATTAACTCTACAGCACTTTTGCTCTGAATACATTTGTCCACAAACTCAAGTTCATCTCCAGCACTCCCTTACACCCTGTATGTTACCTTGGTAACAGAAATTGTACTTCCCTGATTTTTTTAAAGTTCCAGACAGCCAAAAGAATAGCACCACTTTAAGTAAAGATGATACATGTTGAAAGTAGGATGCATCATTATGATACTAAATTCCCCATATGAAAGAATTTTATAACCAAATGGTCTACAAATAGAGGTTTATAAGGGTATGTGTATAATCTTTAGGAGCAGAGATTATTATCTCCAGAAGTAAAGCATACCAGCAATATTAGCTATCTAGAAATTTTTAAAACAGTCTTTTATAATATTTGATTCTGGAAAGGTATATAATTTTGAAACATAAGAACAAAAATAAACTTCCCCAAAGTTAAGAACTATAGTGATGTCCACAGAGCTTCTCTCAGTGTTCCACGTTTTTCCTAAGCCTCTTCCAGCAATGAAGAAGAGAGCATTCCTGGTCACATAAACGGCATGAGTTATTTCATTGTATGGGTGGTCAGCCTGAGTTTTACAGATCTACCATCATATTTTAATTATTCTTATATACATTTAAAGTCAATATTGTATTTCTTTTCTTTTGTTGAGTAATTCTTGAGAATTTTATTCGAATATTGTATTTCTAAATTCATACATTTTAACTACTATCTTCCTACCAATGTTATAGTATTTCCTTGTGTAGAGATAATTATGTGCTTCTGATCATGCTGAAAATGTTATCATCATTTTCACCATACTTTAAATAATACTTAATGATTATTTATGTCAGTGTGCTCTAGTGCACATGTTATATATGTGTATGTATGTATGTTTATATATAATATGTACACATATGCAATACATATATCACATATATGCATATAAATATAGCCTTCTCTATAGCTTCATGCTTTGCAAAGTAAGTGACAATTCATTTTGCATTAGTTGGCTGGCACTGCTACAAAAAAATGTCAAAAACTATTTAGCTTAAATAACTGGGTGTTTTTTCATAGTTCTAGAAACAAGAAAAAATATCTGATAACTTTTTCTGTGATTCTTTTGCTACTGTTGCTGTTATTCCCAATCCTTTTCTGTGTGGGGGGATATCCTTCCCTGAATGCCATTCAGAGGGAATGAGTATCTTACCATTATGTTCTTATTATTAGAAGTTTATTTACTAGTACCTCCTCATGGACAGAGCTCTAAATATTATCACAATGAATCAGTAACTTCAGTGTGCAAATTCAAATTTATAGTAAACAATTCAGTCCATTACAATCTAATGGAATTTTGCTTCCAATGAGGAGAAAAATCCCTTATTGGATTCATTTTCAATATGCTTTCCAGTGTGTGAAAGCACAGGAAATATTTTCTACGATTTTTTTGTGCTTATTATATTAACTTCTAACTATTTTCAAATATAAACCCACCAATAATCTCTGGTACAAATAACTTCACCTGGGCTACTCTTTAGTGAAAAAATACTAGCTTGAGATAAAAATATTAAAAACAAAATTGCATTAAAACAAATTACATTACAATAACATTGAAAAAACTAAATTTATCTTTTAGGATTGTACCTTTCTATATTAAAATGCTCTCTTCTGATATTGTGGTATAGAGATATCATTGTTTCTTTTGGTGTATTCTTCATGTTCTTGTGTTCTTTTGTGTGGATTTTTTTGTTTGCTTACTTGTTTTAAAAATAATATTATGTTTAATTCAGTTTTAAGAATCATTAAGCTTTTGGAACCAATCCATTTACCAACTAGTAATTATCTTTATTTCTTTTTGTTGTTGTTGTTAAATTTATTATTAGATATTTTCTTTATTTACATTTCTAATGTTATCCCAAAGGTCCCATATACTCCCCCCTCCCTCTTGCTATCCACCCACTCCCACTTATTGGCCTTGGTGTTTCCCTGTACTGGGGCATATAAACTTTGCAAGACCAACGGACCTCTCTTCCCATTGATGTCCAACTAGGCAATCATCTGCTACATATGCAGCTAGAGACATGAGCTCTGGGGGTACTAATTAGTTCATATTGTTGTTCCACCTATAGGGTTGCAGAACCCTTCAGCTCCTTGGGTACTTTCTCTAGCTCCTCCATTGAGGGTCCTGTGTTCCATCCTATAGATGACTGTGAGCATCCACTTATGTATTTACCAGGTACTGGCATAGCCTCACAAGAGACAGCTATATCAGGGTCTTTTCAGCATAGTCTTTTTAAAAATTTATTATTAGATAATTTCTTCATTTACATTTCAAGTGTTATCCCATAAGTCCCCTATACCCTCCCCCCGCCCTGCTCCCCTACCCACCCACTCCCACTACTTGGCCCTGGCATTCCCCTGTACTGGGGCATATAAACATTGTTAGACCAAGGGCCTTTCTTCCCCACTAATGGCCAACTAGGCCATCTTCAAATATATATGCAGCTAGAGAAAGTACCCAAGGAGCTGAAGGGTTCTGCAACCCTATAGGTGGAACAACAATATGAACTAATCAGTACACCCAGAGCTCATTTCACTAGCTGCATATGTAGCAGAAGATGGCCTAGTTGGCCATCAATGGGAAGAGAGGCCCCTTGGTCTTGCAAAGTTTATATGCCCCAGTACAGGGGAACACCAAGGCCAAGAAGTGGGAGTGGGTGGGTATGGGAGCAGGGGGGGGAGGGTATAGGTGACTTTTGGAATCGCATTTGAAATGTAAATGAAGAAAATACCTAGTAAAAATTAAGGGAAAAAAAGAAGAAAAGAATGGATCAATTCGCATTCTTCTACATGATAACCATCAGTTGTGCAAGCCCCCCACCCCCGCCTCTACTGGATGGTTTTAATTCCCGTGGCAAAGATCAGGTAACCAGAGGTGTGTGGGTTCATTTCTGGGTCTTCAATCCTATTCCATTGATCTACCTGTCTGTCACTGTACAAGTACCATGCAGATTTTATCACAATTGCTCTGTAGTACAGCTTGAGGTCAGGCATGGTGATTCCCTCAGAAGTTCTTTTATTGTTGAGAATACTTTTGCTATCCTAAGATTTTTGTTATTCCACATGAATTTGGAAATTGCCCTTTCAAACTCAATGAAGAATTGAGTTGGAATTTTGATAGGGATTATATTGAATCTGTACATTGCTTTCAGCAGGATAGCCATTTTTACTGTATTAATTCTGGTAATCCATGAACATGGGAGATCTTTCCTTCTTCTGGGACTTCTTCAATTTCTTTCTTCAGAGTCATACAGATTGTTCACTTCCTTAGAGTCACACCAAGGTATTTTATATTGTTTGTGACTATTGTGAAGGGTGTTACTTCCCTAATTTCTTTTTCATCCCTTTTATCTTTTGTGTACAGAAAGGCCAAAGATTTGTTTGAGTTAATTTTATATCCAGCTACTGCACTGAAGCTGTTTATGAAGTTTAAGAGTTCTCTGGTAGAATTTTTAGGGTCACATATATATACTACTATATCATTTGCAAATAATGATATTTTGACTTCTTCCTTTGCAATTTGTATCCCCTTGATTTCCTTTTGTTGTCGAATTGCTCTGGCTAAGACTTCAAGTACTATATTGAATAGGTAGTGAGAAAGTGGGCAGCCTTGTCTAGGTCCTGATTTTAGTGGGACTGTTTCAAATTCCCCTCCATTTAGTTTCATGTGGGCTACTGGTTTGCTGTATATTGCTTTTATTATGTTTAGTTATGGGTCTTGAATTCCTGATTTTTCCATGACTTTTATCATGAAAGGGACACTACATCTCCTCCCTACTTATATAATAAAAATAAACGGGACCGAGGCACAAAATTAATTTGTCCTTTTATAGTCCTGCCTGTGGGAAATGGTGCCTGTCGGCTGTGTCGTGTCTTAGGAATTTCTCAAAACCTCTCAGCTACACACTTCTGTCCCTCAGTATACGTGCAGCTAGTTTGTGGATATTGATAGCACAAACATGGCTCTGTGGCAAAATATTAATAAACCATGGCCTTTTGTCACATACCTCTGTGTTAGCATGGTATAGCTGGGGATGTCTGGTTGCCTGTCGTAGACGGTCAGCCCTCTCAGCATACGTAGTTTCCCACAATTAGACCAAAGCCACAAATATGATATTTCATGTGTATGATCACAATGCATTGATCCTGTCAGCTGTGCCTGAAAGTTTCCTAGACCAGGCCTGCTGCTGGCTTGCTGGAGTTCTGCTGCAGGGGGACACAAAACCTGTTTGGAGACACAAAACTGAAAGCAGTTGAAACACAATAGGATTAAGAACCTCTCTTGGAAGAGCTAGGAAGTCTTTATTCAGTTGCAAATTAGCAACCTCCAAGCTTAGGCTCTGGCCTCCAGCTGTGGAGGAGGTGACTTGGAGAATCAGCATAAAGGCTGTTTCTTGTGTAAAATAAATCAAGTTCCAAGTTAAAGTTAATGGCTGAAAATTTCTTTAACAATATTTAATAGGAGAATCTCTCATATTGGAATAATTCCTAGACCAGTCTAAGATTGTTAGACTAACTGGTCACATTGAAGGACACAGAAAAATCATTATAACTCCTTCTTATAACCAAATTTTTAAAGTTAAATTCCATGTTCTCTAATGGTCTCTGTCCCAAAAGGTTAAAGATGTTAAAGCAAGGCAGTTGAGCCTTTCTCATCTGGGACCAGTTAAATGTTAAAAGTGTATGCCTCATTCAGTCTTCTTGAAATAATAATCAGGGCAATAAGGAACTTACATGTCAGCTTGTCGAACAAATCCTTCTTGTAGTTGTCAGTTTCTGCAGTATCCTGTGGAGAAAAACGTAAACTCTCCCTTTTTATAATTTTTTTTCATTTATTCTTGAACGGGTCCTGCCATTTTACCATGGCCTAAGTAAGTAACCCAATGCCAATGGCTATCCACACTGATCTTTAATATCAGTCTGCAAAAGTTTTAAAACAACACTTTTTGTGTCTCCGGGAGGGAGGGAGGTGGTAGCTATCTGCCCCTGTTTTTAAAATTTAAATTTTAAAAGCCAAAAAATTTTTTATCTTTGAGAATTATAAAAATTCTCTGTAACATGGGTAACATCAAATTGTTTCAAATGTTTCACTATTGAAGTCAGCTCCAGTTTTTGTATAAGTCTGAATATCAAACACATAAAAATTTTAACATAGGCAATAACACTTTTACTTGTTTCTCTTAAGGAGTAATTATAACTGGAATGCTTGAAAAGTTTTAAGTTATATGTGCGTATTTTATTTATCTATTAATTAGAAATAAAAGTATCCAAATGCAGCAATTGATTAAGTATACGTCCTCAAGAATTGTTATCATTATGTGGAAACAAGTAAAAGCTGAGGACACTAAGAACAAATCTTTGAAATTTGACATATATATATATTTTTTTAATATTAAAGCATTATCTTAAGCCATCACTATTAGGATGATGTAAAGAATGAATTCATATGGCCAATTGTTCTTGTATAAGTTCTATAATCCACCTGGGAATATGAATTGAGCACTGCATTGCTTAAGAAAGTTTTATCCAGGCAATCTAGAGCAATTTCTTAAATATCTAAAGAACAGCATTTATTCCTATAAGTTGTACATGCTTAAACAATTGCAAACTTGAAAATTAATAATATCTGAAGGTGAAATAATTTTAGCAATTGTAAGCTCTGAGATATACATGTATTGACTATTAATATACAAATTAAAGTTTGAATAATTTTTAACATTTTAAAACACCATTTGCAGCACGCAATTTAATTATCTGTGCTGAAATAGGAAATTCAAAAGAATAAAACATAAGATTCAATTCCTATATACCTTTTTTCCCATAAAGGGCTCTTTTTAAATACAGAAAATGGGATGAATGCATTCATGAAGATTTAGAAGGTAGAGGCATGCACAAAACAATTTTTAACTTATCTTTAGAAAAATGATTATCAACTTTATTTAAAATGATGGCAATTAATAGGCTGAATATCAATATTTTTCAATAAACAAATTTATTGCTGTATGGAACAAGAAGCAAACACTTTGTCTGGTTTTTAAGACACAATTTTAATTTAATTTTTCTAAAATATAAGGATTTACTTTATAATTCTTAATTAGCACCACAGCAGCCCTTAATAGGATATTCAAATTTTGAGGTAAAGGAGAATGATTTCACAAAAATGTGTTCTCTTGCCAAAGATTCTCTGTAGGCACATTTTAATAATCATAATTAAAATAAGTAGCTAGTATTCAGTAACCATAGATTATAATTGATAACAATTAAAAGTGCTTTCTTAATTTTCTGTAAAGTCTTTCGTATTTCTTGTGTCTTTCCAGATAACACCCAACAAAGGTTTGAGTCATCTTAAGACTCTAAGTGAGGCCTTAGCCAAATGAAGTTTCCGAAAAGCTTTTGAAAATAAAAATTTTGAAGTGAATCAATTTTTCTTTTCAGACTTTCTGTACCACACTCTTTACAGTATAATTAAAACCCTAAATATTGCCTCTCAATATTTTCTTCAGGAACAGGGACTTAAACCCTAGATCTCAATTTTAAAAGTCAGATGTTCTACTGACTGAGCTAACTGGCCTCTAATCTAGAGCCACTTTTACCCACTAGAGCTTTAAAGCTAAATGTGTGAGCTCAAAAATTTTGAACAAAACTGCCCTTTAAGACAGCACTAATAAATGAAAATGCTTTCCACTGAAAGATTTAAACCCGCAGCTTCTTAATATTGAAGCAAAGACTATAAACTTTTCTTACATAATATAAGGCTATTAGCCATACCTGAAATTAAGATTTTTTTTTTCTGGTTCACTAGAAATCCTTTAAATTTACCATGGTGCAAAGGAAAAACCAAACCTTTTAATCAATAATAACCCTTTAAATGATAATAACCTTTTAAAAATAACCCTGCAAGCCATTCTGGAATGTCCCTACAAATCTTACAGTCTGCTTAACCAATAATAATTCTTAAATTTAAACCTTATAATTAATAGCATTTTGGGTACTTCTGAAACAAAACGTGCAGAGGAATTTGCCCTGGAGGCAGGGAGGGCACAGGGAGGGGGTAAGGTGAGGTCTGTAGAACAAAGAAGCACCAGGGGCTATCCTGAGCCTTGAATGGAAGCCATACTAAGGCAATTTCAATCTCTCCTGTAATGATCTTAATTAACAATCTAAGGGTGAATTAAAAATCTTAAATTTTTAATCAAACTGCAGGCTACTGCCAAATGGGACACTGTTGAACCTTTTAACCATAATTTTAAATTTCTTTTGCAATGCTAAAATTTTTCTACAACCTTGAAAAAGCAAAATCTAATCTTAAAACCTTTTTTCATCAAAAAAAAAGAAAAATTCAATACTTTAAACCTCTCTCTGCACCACAAGGCTTGCCAGTCAATTTACGAATGCATGACCATGCACATTTTAATGTTTAACTTAAATCCTATTTCCAAAAGTCTACCCTTTAGGATAAGAATCACATAAAATATTGTATCAATTAGAAGCATTTCTGAGACCCGTTTCTGGGCTTGTTCATACCACGTGCTTGAAACGATCCCAGCACTAGTTAAGAATTTAGAAGTATCCTAGAGGGCTAGCTTTCTGTGCTTCTCCATCCCACATGCTGCTATTTAAGGCGGCTCTAGGCCTGAGCAACCATTTTA
Organism: Mus minutoides; assembly: GCA_902729485.2. Lineage (NCBI taxonomy): Eukaryota > Metazoa > Chordata > Mammalia > Rodentia > Muridae > Mus > Mus minutoides. The sequence goes on from LR749585.1 coordinate 246,736, forward strand.
AGGTTTACCTTTTTTAAAACCATTATTACATCCTTTTGATCATACCCATTAACTTATAAGCTATTGTCTTATGACCAATGCATACAGAACATATTTTTAACTTTAAGAATGGTCAGAAATTTAAATTAGGTGGCCCTACTTGTCTCATAAACCATATCAATCAAAGAATTTTACCTTTTCCAGCCACAATTTCAAGATAAAGAACACTCTGTCAATTTTTGGACCCAATTGTAGAGAACCTTCCAGGAAAATTCTTCCAGGAAAAAATAACTCTCAGCTTCCCATCCTTAGGGCTAAGAAGTTAAAAACTTTTTTATTTTACTGCGCCTAGCTCCAGCGCAAGTCCCAAGGCCAGGTGCCTTGCTTGTTCCCAGGAAACCTTGCCCAGCCTTTCTTAGCCTCCTCTGTGGAGGCTTAGACTAAAATTAAGAAGTTAAAAGCCAGTAGACAAGATTTTTGTAACCATTTTTCTTTTTTCAACACAAAACACGGAACAGCCAGTCATTCAGATGACAGCCAGTCATTCAGACAACAAAACATGAAACATGAATCACCACGTGGACAAACGGTACCGTACACATAAAGACAGCAGAAAAACCTCTCAGAGTTCCAGAGAGAGAGTTCACCCGGGCGTCCCCAGAGAAGTTTTCAAAAATCCATTTTCTTTTTCTCTTGAATTTTTCTCTTGACCTTTACTGTACCCATTCCTAGAACTTAATTATTTTTGTTCCATTTTATATTAATAAACCCATTCTTTTCTCCCTCTATGCAGTACTTTGACTGCAGGCAAAGCCTTTGAATTCCTACTTTCAATATTCGCTGACGATCCTAAGTGAATTCAACATTGGGTTAATGTTGATCCAGCTTAGCCCCCCTGTATCACGCCACTTACCTGAACTCAATGAGATATGGTATCCTTGTATATCCTTTCCCGGGGAGCTCCATGAATAAGTCAGCTTGCCCTCATGGTCTTACCATCTGTGTCCATGTGCCCCATCTTGGGCGCCAGATCAAGGTGTCTACTGCCTGCAGTTGATCCCTACATCACAGGCTGGGTTCTCTGGGGGATGGTCCAGGACTGAAACAGAACTAGGGTGGGGAGAGAAAAGAATGACACCAAGTCAACATTGCTGATCAAAACGTCTGGTTTATTGAAGGATTATCTCTCAGGAAAAAGGGGGAAGGCCCCGCCCCCCAGTGGGTTCTGCACAGGCACCTGGAGTTTGGCAGGAAGCCTGAAGCATTGTGGGTGCAGGCAGGTGAGCTGGGCGGAGCCGGGGTCCAGGAAGATGTCTCTTAGGTAGCAGCTCACTAGAGTAGTGCTAATTAACAAGACACTGGATACCACACCACATGTGGCTCTCCATGGCTGGTCTGTGTAACAGCCTGCCTCAGGCTGGGGAAGGGACACTACAACCACAGCATGAGGAACTGTATAAAGGGTGTGCATTAGGAAGGCTAAGAATCCCTTATGAGTGTTTTGAAATAGGGTCCTACTTACTTATCTAAGTTGGCCTTTAACTTACAATCCTCCTGCCTCAACCTCCAGGGTTTCAGGGAATAAAAGCACATACCACCACATCTGCTGACTGTACTCTCTAGTGTTTCCCCTCTCTGCCACTAATCCAATTACTGAGACCAAAACCCTTGGATTTGTCCCTAACATGTCACTAATTCAAAGTTCCTACATGTGGTTTATCAACATGGAAAGACTCTAAAATCACTATCTAGCCTGAACCTATCTTACTCTCACTAGTTTTATTGAAGCACAGGCCATCGTTGCTCACCTAGCACGATAGGCAGTATCTTCCATGGTTGCCTACCTTCCTCTCTTGCTCTCATATTTATCTTGTGCTCTGTCACCAATGGAAGATCCACAATAATCTGAAGAAATATGGAAACTGGTGACATCATTGTTCAAAAGCCGCCTCTCTTTAGAGTTAAGATACAAATTATACACTTTTTTTAAAAAGTATATGGCCTCATTCAGTATTTCTCTAGCCTCAGTCTCCAAATTCATTTCATACTGCTTCCTGCTTCCTCAAACACAGTATATTCCTCAAACCCTGGAAGTTATTTGTTTGTTTGTTTGTTTTTTAACATTATGATCTTTGTACTTGCTTTGGCTGAAACCTAGAAAATCTGGAAGTTTCCAACAAATTAGATTTCAGAAAGCATTTGCATTTTATTTTGTGAAGACATTTGGGATAAGAAAGTTTGAGAAACTAAAGATATATTTGTACATTATTCACACTTTTAGAAATCCATTGCTTGGTTAGATTAGAAGTGTGAACTTATATATCAAACAAGAGGTACAAATGATTAAACCATGTATTTTAAACATTGAACTATATGGGCTTACAGACATGAGCACTGTATAATGTATATGACTGATACAGTTGGCCAGTGGCCTTCATTGAAAATCAAAAGATGAATTATAGCAAAAGGGTAGAGCATAAAATATGAATGGGCACAGATACCATCTCAAGCACTTGTGGCTAATAATTATGTAAGTCAAATCAGAGTAGATCCCAGCCAAGTGGCACTATGTATTTTTTAAGCTATTGAGTATTAAATATTTAAGTAACTAGGGGAGATGGTAAAAGCATTTGAGAGAGATAAAAGCATCACATATGAAAGTCACCATAGTGGGCAACACTTGATAGATACTCATAGTATTTGCCAAGATGAGGAGAAGTTTGTATTTAAGTGAGAGTGGCCACAGTAAAAATTTGCTTATATAATTATTGATTCAAGAAGTAAGGATATTGGGGACTGTGGCAGTCAGTGTTTCTCTCTACCTGAGGAGTGAAAAGAAAAAAATAACCTACAGTGAACTACATGGTGTCGTACATCACTGAATAATAAAGTGAATGTATTTTCTATGTAAATTGATGAGGAATAAACACAAAATATTTGGGAATAAGCATATGTGATATGTATATGAATACACACACACACACACACACACACACACACACACACACACACACCCATAATCTCAAAAGATCTGTTAGTAAGAGAGTCTTGCATCTTCTTCCAAGCAGCAGTGACCACACATAATATCCCAGTCCTAGTCTCTAAAACAGCTTTTCATTTGCAAGAACAAGGGATCTTTAAGGAAATGGGTGATTCAGAAACAGATAAAGGAAAGTGTAAAATAATTCTAGAATATACTCTTGTTCCAAGAGAGATAGAAGATCTCAGTGATTAGTAAATATCAAATCATATTGGCAACACTGAAGTATTTGTATGAAAGATAAATTATGTACAATTATGTATACAATTGTATTCAAGAAAAGTTATAATCAAGGAAGGTCTCAAAATAAGTGATGCCAAACTTAAGTCACCTTTCATGAAAGTTTAAGTCTACACTGAGCTAAGTAATGTAGTTAATTATTCTTATATTTATATAAAAAAACAAAAATGATGAAAAAACAAATAACTTTATAGTGATAAAGGCAAGGAAAATTATTAGTGACATTAAACTTAATGTCCAAATGCAATAAAACTTAAAGATTTGTCAGGATTGTGTCCTCAGATGTCACAGTTACAATGTAATTTCACAATATGACATTTTCTGAATTCACTCATTGACAAATTCTAACTGAATTCTACAATCAAAACTGAACTGTGGTCCTGAAAGGTTTCAAGGTCAGGCTACTGTCAAGAATCCCTCTCCCCAAATAAAAGGTTTCCAGATTAAACAGAGTTTGCAGGAAAGTATTAATTTCTGCATCTGCATCCTGAGGTGAACTTTTTGATGTAAAGGTGTGATTGGATTAAGTGACAACCCCTGAAAGACGCTGTGGGTTGCACCATGGCACTGTGTCAATGAGTCTTCTGAGTTCCATGGTTTTATTTTGTTCTATATTTGCAGGAAGTACTGAAGTACTTATAATAGATGGGGCCTAGTGTTGGTAACTTCCTCTCACTGTTTGGGAAACATGCCACTTTTTACTTTCATTCAAGTTTTTTTATTCATTTGATATTTTTTTAAAAATTGCCAGCAACAATGAATCCCTAATTTCATCCAAGCATTCCTCTGGACATTAGGATAGTTGGACTGTTGATAGTGATTTCTAGGTCTGGTAAAGGCCTGCTCATCTCTTGTTAACATATAATTCTGGCATTATTTTATAAAGCTTTATGTTTTTTCCTAATGGTATTCTCATTTTGCTTTGCCTTTGATTTGTCAATCATCTATGGAATGGTGAAGTTATCTCTATTACAATAAATCCAAGAAGATTCATAAGAATAAAGTAAATACTTGTAGAATTGGTAAAGATTTATTGGCATTCACACTGGAGTTTGTTGAGATAAAGTTGAGAAGGGAAACACATTATTAGGAATCCACACTTAGAAAAACTCAAGTTGAACATGTCTGTCAAGTGATAAAACTGTATTTTTAAACAGAATTGTGAGTTTTGGAATTGTGTATAGCATCCGGCCATGAAACCATTGAGAAACCAGCAGGCATTTAATGTGGGGGTGGGGGTTAGTTGGGATCTGTGTGTGTTTTTGTGCATGTGCATACATACATACATACATACATACATACATACATTCATACTTACATATATCCATATGCATATACCATACACATGCATATATATATAATATATAAAATACTAAGAAATCAGCAAGATTTTAATGTGTGTGGCATGCATACACACACACACACACACACACACACACACACACACATTCCCTGAAGCCTGGACAGTTATTAGTTAAAGCAAATCTGTTGTCCCACTGGCATACACATGGTTATAAATAGCAGTAAGACATAAGAATACGCGGCATGCCAAATGGGCCTTCTAAATATAACTTACCCTCCCTCCAAAGGCGTTGAGAAGAATGCATTATTTTGTCAAAGCATGGCCTTTATAAAGAGCACATGGAGGCTAAGGTCAGAGACTGTTAGACCAAGAGAATACTTGAAATATTTCCTTAGTCTGGGAACCCATATTTTGGAGGCATAAAAGCTGAAGCCAGACTAAATTAATTATTTTACCCAGTATCAAATGATACACAAGCAATAATAACACTTAAGCCTGTGACCTGTCATCCACTGAACATGACATCAACTAAATAGCAAGAACTACTCATTGCCACTCTACTCAGGGACAAGGTAGGTCCCATCCTCTATGACTTACCCTTCTTGCTACTTTGGGGGGGATGGTATAATCTGCCAACCTTAGCTATCACCAGTTTTTTAAACTGTTATTTCTTGTACAATTAACTCCAGAAATACTATCTCTATCTTTAAAATATATAAACCTTTTTCTTTCTGTAAATAATTCAGCCTGGTGTTTGATGGCTGAGCTGCTATCCAGCACTAAGTACAGAAACTCCTGCCAGTAAATGTGCTGAGAGTGAAAGGCAGTAGGAGGAAAACAGGCAGAGGGAGAGAAGGAAACAGAAATTTAATGTGAATTCAAAAATGACTATCTAGTTAGACATTAATCAGTACAGTACAAAACATTTCAACATTGATTGCAAAGAAATAGCTGTTGTTGGCATTAACATGGAAGTAGAGGAAAAAATGTCCCAGAATTTGCATGTATGTCTATCCTAAAAGTTTCTGCAAAGATCCCTTGAAAATAATATGTTCAATATACACAATAAAGGCAAGTTTGTCATGCAGTATTATAATGTAGCTATAAGAGGTGCTTGAGCACTTCCAGATAGCTCAGTAGATAAAAGGCTTGCTCTAAACCAGGCAGTCTGAGTTCAATCCCTAGAACCTGAATTCCTGAAAGTTGCCATCTGACCACCATATGATCATGGTGATAATAGGCATGTTCTTTCCACACTCCTCAAAAAAAATCACTATGGAATGATGATAGATAGATAGATAGATAGATAGATAGATAGATAGATAGATAGGTAAGAGAGACAGAGGTAAAAGAATTGTAAATTCAAGGGCTGCAGTCTACCAAAAGTATGCAAGTCCATCCTAGACAATTCACTGAATTCCTGACTCAAAATAAATACTAAAAAGAAGTCCTATGGTATAGATCAATAATAGACTTCAGACCTCACATATACAAATCCTTATGTTCAGTCACCAGTACTGCAAACAGTATGTAGATATATATAGTCAAGTGATTGTGACAATCTGTGAAATATCATTGTCCAGTCAATTTTCAATTTGTTAATTATTTCTCTTCTCAATATATACCTTCTTATATTAGTAATATGATAATTTTAATCTTACCTTTTAAGCATTTTGTTTAGTGAAATCTCTCATGTGAAAGTATCTTTTGAACTGGGCACATACCTGCAATCCCAGCACTTTGGAGGTAAAAGGCAGGAACAAGATGAGTTCAGTATCACCTTCTGCTATGCTGTAGTCACAGAACAGCTGGGCTAGACTACTTCTTCCTGTAGGAAGAAGGAGGGGAGGGAGGAAGAGAGACACAAAGGTTAGACAGACAGAGCAACAGAGAGTCTATTGATTTACATATTAGAATATCATATAGTGGATACATTCTCAAGGGCCACATTAATGCTTTTTAATTTATTTTTAATATCCTGATAATTTTAAGTTGTTTAGATAATTCTAGTATTCTTCAGCAAATCCTCTTCTCTCTCTTTCTTTCACACTTAGAAAAGGAACTAGAGTTCAGAAAGACTAGTATATAGAAAAAGAAGGACTATCAATATTATGTTCGTTTGTCATTAATAAAAGTATTATAGAAACATAGTAATATTCAAATATACAATGAAGTGGAGCAATTCATCAAAGTCTTGAGTGATGAGGGGTGATCACCACACTGTATGCAAAACAGTATCTGCAAAGCACATAATTGGCAGGCATTACACACATATTTAAAATATGCTAAACACAGTCATAGAAAGTGTTAGTTTTGGCTGAAAAAAGGCACATTAAGATGTATAAGCACAATTTCAGCTGGAATATTCAGATATAACAAAAAGTGCTCACTTGCAGCAGGAGAGCTCATATTGATATATGAACTGTATGTGGTTTTAGTTAATGCATTTCCACTCATTCAAAAAAGAAAAGATGTAGCATTGTGATGTCATGGCATGCCATTCTTAGACTTAAAACTGCTGTTCCTTTCCCATTTACCAAATAGTGCCATCTGCTTATTTATCCTAGCTAAAACTCCAGACACAGTCCATGTTTCTCATTCCAGAGCCAGCAATTTCAAATATCCCACTATGGCAGATACTAATCATGTCCTCTGTAGTAGACGCTGCTTCTCAGTGTATCCTGCTCTTTAAGCCTCGGGGCCTGGCAGCTTGACCTAGGGCCAACTGATAGAGACAGATCTAGTTCTCGAGAGCAGGCATCTGTTGAAGCATTTTTCTCAAGAACAGACTAAAATTCTTTAACAGCAGCAGCACAACATTTGGAAGACAAAGTACATATTTAGTTAGTTATGATAATTCAAATCATATAAATGTCATAAGCATCATATTTGCATGAACTAACATAATGAGTTCCTCTTTATCTCCAGTTCTCTTTCAGTTACATTCTCTACAAATTATTCTTTATGGATTGACTCTAATCATCCTTCATCTTTTCTTTTTCTTTTCTTGTATCTTTTTCAACCCTTTCTTAGTCACAGACAATTTGACTTTTGGACATTCCCAACAACATGTTATAAGCATATACCAAATACAGCAAATATCATTTATAAGTAATTGTGCTGGCTAGTTCCATGCCAACTTGAAACAAGCTAGCCACTGGGTAATAAGAAGTTGAGACTGAGAAATGTCTCCAAAACATTAGGCTATAGGCAATCCTGTAGGGAATTTTCTTTGCTGGCTGATAAAGACTAGGTCAGCCCATTTTATATAAGGCCACCCTGGGCTGATTCTAAAAGAAAGCAGGTTGAACATATCCTGTGGAACAAGCCAGTAAATACTACCCCTTAATGCCTCTGCACCAACTCCTGCTTTTTGTTTCTGCCATGCTTCAGCTCCTGTCTTGACTTTCTTCATGATATACTACAATGTAGAAGTGTAAGCCAAATAAACCATTTCACCACCAACTTGCTTTTTGGTCATAGTGTTTCATCACTGCAACAGTCACCATAACTAAGACTAACCAACTCTACATGACAACCAACAGGCACCCCATTAGATGAACCACATTAATACTAGTGTTGAGATTATTTAACATTTTCTCACTTTTGCATGGTTTTTTATATTTTGGAAGCATTTTCAGGTATTATTTAATTTTCTCATAGATCCTTATCAAAATCATAGTTACTGATAATTATATTTTTAGTCACTTAAAGCTAAACCACCTTCCTGACAATGCATTCTGATTATAAAGCACATCCAAAATGCTTAGACCATACATATTTAGACCAGAAATGTAGTGTTTGGAGTAAGGTTTTATGGACCAAACATAGAAATCAAAGAGGACATGTGATATGATTGAAAAGTCACATTCTGTAATGATTTAAATAGATGATCAGTTTGTGAAATACTGTCTCAATATAGTATGAAAATGGCTACATATATATAAAGAAATATTGAAGGCAAACTCTAAATATAAAATGAAATAAACTTAACTTAACATGCCCTAAAATAGTATTAAAAAAATATCCCTATAATTATGTAACATAAGAACATTAATCTGTTACTTCATCATATAAAGTCATTAAGACATTTAAATTATGCTTGTATACTCTCTAGTGAATGAGGTGTACCTTTTCAACTTTTAAATATCCCCAAAGCACTCAAGTTCATAAACTTCATAGCTTATTTATTATTTTTATGCCTATTATTACACATTGCACCAATCCAATAAATTTCATCTCATTTTACTCCTCTTGTGATTTTATAAATGGAAAAGTAAATAATAAATTAATTTTTAATGTGTCATAACCTACCTTTCTATTTTTAGAACAATATTTTATCATTTTCTTATTTATTGTATGAGTACATATACACATGAATGTCAGAGGATGGCTTGTAAAATAGTTTCTCTCCCTCCACCACATGGAACTCAGGAATGCACCTCAGGTAAGAGAGCTGGCTTGCTGACAACTGTCCTGAAACAGTGAACCATCTTTCTGGCCCCTAATTTTTGAAAGATAAATGTTTATCAGAAATACATACAGGGAAATACTTTAGTTTAATGGGAAAGTATCTATTTTAAAAGTATCTGTACTCCTTAAAATAATACAGAGCTGGTGAAGATTTAGAAAGATTTACATAAGGAAGACCATTGCTAGCCTTGGGCTCTAAAAGTTGTTATGTTTTTGAAGTGGGTAAACCTAGGCTTCCATCCTTATATCAGTGTTTCTACTGACTGTGTAAGATATTAGTGAGTCAGTTAACCCCTCTGCTTCTGTTTCTTCATTTGTAGTGCACAATAAATACTACCTATAGATAGTATTTCTACTGCTAATTAACCATCTCAGCAGTAATATTACAGGGATTAATCATGAAATATATATGTGAAATATTGAACAAATGATATAGAAATCTCTAACATGAGTACAAAATAACTCATTGGAAGTAGTCAATGCTATTTTACAAAAGACATTGAAAACAAGCCATTTGTGATATGACTTCTCTACCATAGGTGCAGCTAAGACTAGAACTGTCTATCTTGCTGAAAGATTCTCCATCAATAATACGTTCTTGCTCTTGTCATTTCTCCCTTTACCTAACTGAGGTGTGTTTATATGTGTTGAGCCTATAAGCCATGTATATTCATTTGCAACATTAGTCAAAAATATTTGATAAGAATAAGAATCTAAAAATAAAAAGAACTTAATTCAGACTGCTAAGAATTGACCAGAGCTTCCTGTTGCAGGAGGTATTGTTGAAATCTTGTTGTAAGTGGGAGCACACTAAAGAAAGTATTCATGGATAAACTGTTCAAGTGTTGCTAGAGAAAAGGAAATTTAAGAAATTAATGTAAGAGGACCTGATCTTCCCCCTCTAAGGTGTCTATCAAGATTACCTGTAAAAATGAGAGAAGAAGATCTAAATATGGTTCAAGAAACAAAAAGAGAAAAACTTCAGAAATTATCACTGAGAATAAGGGCAAAGGGGGGATTGTTAAGTGAGCAAAAGTGTTTATGAGTACCCTTGAAGCCATTGGATACTTAAATGGACAGAAAATAGTTTTCAAAATAGATAAGGCCTCTGGTTTTGTTAACAGTTGTAAGCCCTATTCTCTTATTTTAAACTTTTGATTGGCTAAACAGTATGAGGACATTAAAACAACTAAATAGTGGTATAATCAACCAACTTTAGAATTTGTAAAAACAGAATAAAATATATTCACAAAAGCAAAAGATAAGCTGTCATTTATATTAACGGTGGATAAGGTATGGTAGGAAAACTATTGCCAACTTTAAACAAGTTCAACTAGTGACATGGGACTTTCCTAAGAACTGTCACCACCAATTACTTAAACTATATTCGACAAATCAATAAAAGAGCATCAACTTTACTCCATCTCACTCTTGGAGTCCATTTCTTCTCAGTATTTCATCTGCTAAAAGCGAGCCTCATGATGCATTGTTGCCAAGTATCAAAATACTTGGTTCTTCTTAGTAAATACCTGTGCACCTGCTCAGTCACATTGTAGACTGAAGGTTCACCATTCCTAATAATCTCTATAGAAAGCAAACTCGGGTTGTTTGTGCCTGGGTGTTTTGCAAAGGTTTTCTTGAAAGTGAATAATGGGATTTGTGACTGCAATATCCAATCTTTCAAATGAAAAAGATACATTTTGGAAAATGTCATATCTGGCTCAATGGAAAAAAAAAACAACAAACCTTTATGAGGATACAGGTGGAATTAATTAGGTTGTATAATAGAAAATATAACTTTGAAAAATTTACCTGACTCAATGCCCAGTGATGCCGAAAGAGTGATGCTCAGTATCGTGTGTGCACATGCATACGTGTGCTCGCAAGAACAAAAGAGCTACTCATGACACAAGACAGATGTTAAGACAGATGTTAGGGACATTAGCAAATAGGGGTGGAAAGCATTTTCTTATGCTTTTACAGTCCATATTGTAAAAGAAAAAAAAAAAAAAAACAACAACCAACTTTACAAATGCCTGAAAAGGCTATTAACGTTCTCTTCATTTTTGTAAACCTAAAAGAAAAATCTTTATGAGGACAGGTTTTCCTCATATAGCGCAATGGAAGCAACATATTGCAATAGATCTAGTGCAGATGCAGATTTGAGAAGCCAGATGTCCCTTATTAAGCCAGACGTTTATAAAAGCCAGAGTTACAAATGTGAAACTATACAAAATTTCTGTTATCGTTTTCTTTTTCTTATAAAAACATATGTCCTTTCCAAAACAAATGTTTATGTAAATATATATTAGGTTTATTGGTATATTTCAGAGAAGTAATAAATACTTATATTTGGCCAGTTCTTTCATTTTTTCACATGGTAAATGTTAGCAGATTTGTTCCACATAAATGAAAGCTCATTGGAGTTCTTGACCACTGTTCTTAGTGCAGAGAAATCTTAGGCAGAAAGCACCAATGCGTGTGAGTACTGAGCACACTGGCAATTGTACAGGATTTCATTATTTTAACATTTGATAATTTTTGTCCCTGAATTTGAGAGTGGAAAGAGGTAATTTTTTCTGTTTCTGACATTTAGACTTCTTTTTTAAAATTGGATTGCTCACTCTGGAATCCTCTGTGCGTTGGAGGCAGTCACTCCATCCTCCCTTCCAAGTGTGCGACTCCCATTTCATGTGTCCCATTTACAGAAGTAAAATTAGCATGTTCTTCAGTCACCATTTGGCTCTTGACTCAATGTCACTATAAAAACCATCTTAGCAACTTCATAGGCTCAGCTTCTTCTAGGATACACCGATGTGGAAAGCTTCAATTTAAGATAGGAGGCGTAAGTACATGCGGTTATGAGGTTCTTGAAACCTAACTAAATCTGTAATTTCTGCTAGAGGAAATTCTGATTTCTGTCTGTGAATAGTTGCACTGTGATATTAGAAGAAATAAAAGACATAAAGTATGAAAGTCCCCAAACAACTCATGTATATTAGTTCAGAAAGTCCCCTTCCATTTAATGTTTCCTGAGGACAGCCCTGATCTCTTCCGTCACAGTGAGAGGCAGGGGCTTGCTCCAGGGGGCAGAGCATGATTAGTACTTTTTCATGAGTGTTGACCTAATTGCATCAAATATTATTTTTGAAATTTAAATTTTAAAATGTAATCTATTATTTGGTAGCTCAATATTTAAAAATAAAATATCTTCCCCTCTCCCACTCCAGACCTTAATTAATATTTGCATGACTGGGTTCAGAAATATACTGTATTCTATGTCTATATACAATAAATTATCATTAATGTCTAGAAAATTCTAAATATTGCAACACAAGTAGGAAACAAAGTCCAATATTACTATATTTTTCAAGGGTTTTCTCTTTATTTTATGCAGTTAAAATAAATAAATGCTAATTGGTCCTCTGCTGACCCTGTCAGCTGCTGGGATTTATTTGATGATGCTCTTCTCCTTCCTTTTCTCATTCTTCTTCCCTTCTTGTTTCTAGATATGTTAGTTATAACTTTAGTGACAATTCTACAGAATTTCATAGCAAAAGTTTGTTCTCCATGAGGTGATAATGTATTTTTGTTGTTATTGTTGTTGTTTTTGTTTGTTTCTTTGTTTATTTTGTAAAAGACATCTCTGGATCTTTGGTAGCTGAAAGTGACCCATGCCTAAATACTTGATGTGGATGAGGGAAGGCATTTTGTATGGGAAAATATGCACTTTGGGGAACCTAAGAATAACAATAAAAATAATAATGGAAAGACATGCATAGAATTCAAACCAGCTATGTATTTTCTCCATAAATGGAATTACATTTCTTCTGCTTTGCATATGTTTATCTTGTGCTATGTGTACGCTATTTTCTTTTATCATAAATTTGCTTATCCAAATAAATTATTTTTAAATATTAATTTTCTATTAATAGCTAATAGAATTATTAAGGTGAGAACTGTGATGAAATACCTAATGTTTATGTTACAATTTATTTTAGATGTATAGTCTACACATAAATCTAATAAATTGATACAAAAATATTTAAGAGGAGAAACTTCTACAGGAATAGTGCTTCTTCATCAGTTGTAGGAGGACACTGCCTGCAGTTGCTCTTCATTACAAACCGGGTTCTCTGGAAGATGGTCTCTGGGGCTAAAACGAAAAACTTGGGTGGGAGAAAAGAAAACCGCCAAGTCGATAAGTCCGATCAAAGCGTCTAGTTTATTTTGGGTTCTCCTTTAGGTTTTAGGGGGAAGCCCCCCCCCTCCCCCAGTCAGTTCTGAGCAGGCGCCTGGAGTTTGGCGGGAAGCCTGAAGCATTGTGGGATGTTCCAGGTGTAGGCTTGTGAGCTGGGCAGAGCCAGGGTCCAGGGAGACGCACAGAGGCAGGCAACAGGACACCAGGGTAACTCAGGGGCTACTTAACAAGACAATGGATGCCACACCACATGTGGCTTTCCATGGCTGGTCTTTGCATCAGCCATGCTGATGGGGGAGGGACGGTACAATCAGTTCTTATTATCATAGACTCAATTCAAATAGAATCTGTGTATAACCAGTTGAGGACAATTATAACACACCTTTAGAATGTTCATATCTCTGTTTGTTCCAGCCTATGCCTATTAGCTAAGAGTGAACCAAATGAGAGTTCAAAACTGGCATTTCTGTTCACAGTGATAGACTTTCCAGCTTCTTGTTCAGTTTTTTTAATTCATATCTTCTGTTGGAAATATAACCAATTCTAGGCTTCATTTTGATACTGAAGATCTTCTTAAACTCAGCAGCAGGAGAGTGGGTTAGACAAACCCCACATGTCATGACAGTCTACAAAGAAAAGGAATAATAGGAAGAAGACAAGAAAGTTCTTTTATAAAATAAGACCTCGATTTTAAGCCTTGGTCTGCATATGATTTAAGGGTCATTTGAAGTATGAGACATTTTAACTGAAAATGAGGTATTGATTTTTATCTTATTATTTTCTTTTGCCAGATGATGAATAATAGCAGTTGTGTTTTTTTTTTTCTTTTAAGTCATGCTTTGAAAAAATATTTTAAAAGACACTCACTGAGAATAGAAACTATAAAAAGGGTGTATTTCTCTCGCTTCATTTGTCCTTAAATACTTACGGGTATATTACCAATATTTTTATTCAGTTCTAAACCTTCAGGTTAATGTAAAAAGTAAACATAATGTTGCTAAGCGTGCTCTAGCTAAAGACAATATCCTTGTAACTAGGCTGGTGAGATGGATCAGAGGTTTAGAGCACCTACTGCTCTTCCAAAGGTCCTGAGTTCAAATTCCAGCAACCACATGGTGGCTCACAACCATCTGTAACAAAAATCTGACTCCCTCTTCTGGAATGTCTGAAGACAGCTACAGTGTACTTACATATAATAAATAAATAAATTTTAAAAAAATTTAATTATAGCAAGGCCAAAACATTATTACTGACTCAGAAACAGCCTCATAAAGATGTAAAAGGAGTGTGTTAGGAATTTATGAACCTATGTTCCAAAAATTTAAGTACCAAAGTAAAGATGGGGTGGAAGGTTGAATCACACAGTCCTCACACTCTGCATAAATTGAATCATTCAGGTTAGAGTGGGTCCATTTTCACTTGCCATCATCTGGAAGCAGGGACAGTCTGTGGCTGCTGATAAAAGGACCTTTGCTGTGTCTATACTTTGATTTAAGACTGACACTATGCAAGTAACTATGTTAGAAATGCATATTGAAAAACTAATAGCAAAACACATTTTCTTTTCAAATTAGAGTTTTAGTTAGCAAACAAATGATAGGACTGAACTTTGACATTTTTATGTATATAACACTTGGTTTTCCTCACATCTATCACTCCACTACCCTCCCCATTCCTCCCACTCCCTCCCCATTCCTCCCACTCCCTCCCTTGGATTCCACTTCTGCTTTATCTCATATTCATTCCATAATTGAGAGAGTATATGCAATATTTCTTTCATCTTAATAAGTCCTTGACTTGTCATAGCTTGCTATCTGTCTAGAAAGAAAGGTCACCATAATGTTGTCAGTGCTTTCTACAGACAAAATTCTGACTTATAACTTGCTGTCTGAAGATGGGGGAAGTGATAAAAGAGAAGATGAGTTTCAGCTGAATTCTGAAGGCTCAGTCTGTTTCACCAAGCAGATTTATTTGGATTTCTGGTGGGCAACTGATTTAAGCAAATGTACATCGCAGATCTCTGCAAAGCACTGTGCTAGAGTCTGCAATAAAGCAGCATGGCATGTGTGGGGAAAGAAAATATGAAGAAGCAAGAGCCATTCGCCTGTAAAAGGAATTCTAATTTTTAGAATTTAGACGCTGTGTGAGGCTTTAAAGGGTTTTCAGAATGGCCTAATATTGTTCTGTAAGCAGCATTTAAAATAGAATGAAAATGTAAGTGATAAAAAAAACTATTTATTGAGAAATAATTAGAAATTGATTACAAGGGTGAGAGATAAACAAAAATGTGCTAAACATGGTGGATAATGTTATAACAAGTGGGTGATGGTATAGGGGATGGTATAAAAGAAAATCAGTAGCATGTTTCAAAAAGAAAAGGAAAGAGGGAGGAAGGAAGGAAGGAAGGAAGGAAGGAAGGAAGGAAGGAAGGAAGGAAGGAAGGTGGGAGGGAGGGAGGGAGGAAGGAAAACAATTCACCATCAAAGAAAGACAACACTGAGACTATAGTTTAGGAGAAGTTTGAGGAAAACATTAAGCCAATGTCCTGCATCCTTTTAGGAAAGAAAGATGGAGCCATCAATGAAAACAGACAATATTTGATGTGTAGTCTTGAAAGGACTGGAAGTCTTTCCCATGGATCAGAGCACAAGGAAGAGTCACCTAGAGGTGAATAAAAGAATTTGTGCAACTCTGCAGACTAATAATAGTCAAAAATGTCCAGCTGAGCCAATTGGCACAACTGTGGGACTTTTTCTGGTAACAGCCACCTGGTAATAAGATCAAAGAATGTGTGCTGGGCTGTTTTCTCAGCATGAAGCAAAGGTAGGAAGGTGATAATCATAATAGCAAGGGGACTTCCTGATGCTTAGATGAAGAGACATGAATCAGCGGGCAGCTGATTTCCATGGTACCACACCTAGTGAGATTGAAGTACAAAGTGCTGAAGGAAATAAAGACTGGCTCATGTGAAGGGACTTATTCACAAAGAATGAGATGAAAGGAAAGGTAGAGGTGATGGCCAGAGGAGGGGATTTCCAAATACAAAATTTTAGAAATAAAGTAATTTTGAGTAACGATGATTACCATCTCACCTGAAGCACATTAATTATCACATTATCCAGTGCACTTCTTTACTAATTAATAATTAAGAACAAACTGGTTAAAGCTTTCTCTGCAATTCACTCCATGACTGAATGACAGAGCAACAACCGCACTCCAAGTTCTTCAGGTTGGTGGAAGAAAATGTGTGGCATAGGCAACTAATGAAGAGGAAGATTCATTTGACCCATGGTTTTTTACTTTACAGTGACCAGGTTCTGGTGCTTTGCAGCAGTAGCTAGGTATTATGGTGGTTCCATATGGTGGAAGAGGATATACACCTCCTGGTAGCCAGAAAGCTAAAAAGAGGAAGAGGAAGACCCTGGGTCCCAAAACCCACTTCAAGGTTATGCTTTAAGGATGTAACTCTCTTCTGTTAGGTCTTGCCACATCCAATAGTAACGTGGACTGGGTTTCAATGACTGTGATTGATCACATACTGTAATCTGTTGTGTACTGTTTAAACTTACTAAGTCCTCTGGGAATGTGAACAGCTTTCTTCTCCCAGACACACAGTGTCCTCTAGAGTTATCTAGCTCTTTGGCATGGAGCAAGGAAGACAGCAAACAGCTAATGAAAAATATCTTGTGTATATATGTTTTTAGAGCTGGCCACTTGGTATTATAAAACCAGAGGGTTCATCCCTAGGAAAGACTAATTCTCCATCTCCTGGAAGTTATCAGTGGCCTGTAATTCTTCATCTAGAAGTAGAGATGGTGAGAGCTTCACTTCCTGTGTTAGCATTTCAGCTGGTGTTGTCATTGTTCACGTTGTGACTAGGCATCCATATTGTTGAGAATACATGAGTGAAGCTTCTCTATCATGTATAGAAGATATTATCCTACTGCACAGGGGATCCCTGGTACTCTGTCATATATAGAAGATATTATCTTACTGCAGAGGGATACCTTGGAACTCTCTTATATATAGAAGATATTATCCTACTTCAGAGGGTATGCCCTGGTACTCTGTCATATATAGAAGATATTATCCTACTGTAGAGGGATGCTCTGGTACTCATATATAGAAGATATTATCTTACTGCAGAGGGATGCCCTGGTAGTCTCTCATATATAGAAGATATTATTCTACTGCTGAGGGATACCCTGTAACTCTGTCATCTATAGAAGATATTATCCTACTGCAGAGGGGATGCCCTGGTACTCTGGCTCTTCTAAGCTTTGTGTCTTCTCTTCCAATGTGTCCCCTGAGTGTAGATGTGGGTGTTATGCTATAGATCTGTCAGTTGAAGCAGGACATCCCACAGGCAATTCTCTGCATTTAAACAGTTGGGACATTCTGCAGTGGTTTCCATGTTCTGTAAAAGGTAATCTTTGATTATGTGTGAAAATTATATATATTAAGGAATGGTAAATAGACTCACAGGCTACATTTATATGTAAATATAACAATACATATATATTATTATATATGTAAATATAATAAATAATAATAGAAAAATCATGACATTGAGAATGAACAAGTCAGACATGGAAAGAGAAGGGAATAGAAATGATATAAATAGAATACATTTATTGAAATTAAAAATGAATTTAATTTAATTAAAGAGGTCTCCATAATGACAGCTAGAAGATATACCATCTCAATAGAGGTTGCTATTATCTAATAGTATAAAAATGTCCATGTGGGAACTGGAAGGAAGAGTTTATCCAATAAGAGATTGCTCTGCTCTGCCTGGTAGTCCTTCAATCTGCAACTCCAGCATGGCTGATTCAGCACAGTTTCCCTAGTCGTTCCTGTTACATGTTGGAAGCACTTCACTTCATGTCACTTCTGCTTACTCTTTCAACTAAACTACTCCAACAGTTTCAGATGGGCATTGTCAGTGCCCAGTTTTATAATGTGCTGTTATCCATGTGTTTTGTTTTGGTTTTTCCTTCTACCTTCTATTTGTTCTTTCTTCTCTATTTTGCTTGCTACATACTTAATAAACTCACTCATTTGAAACCCAGTACTTCTATTTTAGATAATTTTCCATGTAGACTTATCCAACACATGGGCCTCTAGGGGACATTCATTGCCTTAACTGTATCATTCCTCATACATTCTATGTATGACATTCATTACCATAACTGTATTATTCTCTTCAAGTTTATGAGTTTATGTATCAGGGGTTGTGTTGGACAAGGTCCCTTTCATTTATTCTGCTCAGTCAAAATTGTACTTCAAAGAGTATCACCCATCTCAAGCCATTACTTGTCTCCAGAGCACAAGAGTCATCATCCTGGACTACAGCAGTACTGACCAAAAGTGTTTTCTATTTCTGGTGTAGTGAAAGAAAATAATACATGAGGCCTATAGTTTAAACACCATTTGCTGAAGAGGATTTAAGGTTTGTAGACCTAGGCCTGAGACAGGCACAGGCAAGTCACAACAAAAGGTGTTGATGCATTCTGTAACTGACCCTGTTGTAGAGATAGGGAAGGTATGCAAGAAGGTAATGGGCCATTTAGCCTGGCCTCCGTTGACTCAGGAAAACCCCCAGCGGGATAGCTGCTATCTGGGGGGGGTTCTTGCTGATCTTTGGACTAGCCAATCATATGAAACTGCGCCAATTTCCCCAACCCCCTACCCCATTACTATAAAAGCTTCTAATTTTTGAGCCTCGTGGTCGACTCTTCTACCTCTTGCATGGGGTGGGTGTCGTCCCGCGGAGCTCCGTGATTAAACCTCCCTCATGTGTATTACATCAAGATGGTCTCTCATGATTTTTTGGGTGCGTGAACTCCTGAGACTCGAGTGGGGTCTTCTTTATGGACCTTACAGTAGGGTGATGTTAGAACACAAAGTCTATCTGAGTCTATTTCTCAGATAGTCTTAGCCTTTCTGTAGTTAGTACCGTTGCTGAATGCTTACATGTAGACTGCACCACTTCACTTAACCCCTTACTTATTTCCAATTCAGCTCTGTAGCAGAATTTTAAAATATAATTTTAAAGTAAAATTCTGTAAGGAGAATTTTAAAATATAAGTCATGTGTAAAGATGCAGCATTTGGGCTAAATCTGGTCTTAAGCCCTTTTCATGAAGTTCTTACTACATTTGTTAAATTTATTGTTTGTGACTCTTGTAGACTCTAAGTCAACACTGACTCGTTGGAGTAGAGATTAAAGTACTGGATACTGAGTCATGAGCCCAAGCAGGATCCTACCTTCCTTGTTAAGGTTCTTACTTTTACTTTCCTGGGTCCTGTGGGTGAAAAGCAGGACAATGTGCATACCAAATACATGTTCTAACACAGGGCTATAACTCTAGCCCATTAGAATTTTGATTTTTTAAAATAATTACTACATTGTTTTTTAATTATAATTACATCATTTTTCCTCAGATTTCTTCCCTCCTACTCCTCCCATATATCATGTAGTGTGCTCTCTCTCTCTCTCTCTCTCTCTCTCTCTGTGTGTGTGTGTGTGTGTGTGTGTGTGTGTGTGTGTGTGTGTGTGTGTGTCTGTCTGTCTGTCTGTCTGTCTGTCTGTCTCTGTCTAATTCATGGCCTATTTTCTTTAATTGTTACGTATATACACCCTGCTCAGGCTGTATAATGTTACCTGAATTATCTTATTTTAGGAAGAGTCACTTACTATTGAATAGCCTGTTAAGAGGATCTCCCTGAAGAAGATGATTTCTCCTACTCTTAGCACTCCTCAGTTGCCAATAGATCTTTGTCCAGCCTTGAGGCCCCATGAACTTTCCCCTTTCTGTTACCATAATTGGTCTCCTTATTGTTCAGGTCTTGTTTAGACCTGAATTTAGGTGGTTTGAATAAGGACCGCTCCTTAGGTTCATGTATTTAAATGCTTAATCTCCAGTGAATGGAACCACTTGAAATTATTAGAAATCAGGAAATATGACCTTGTTGGAGGAAGTGTGTCTCTGGAAGTGGCCTTTGAGTTTTCACAAGGCAATACCAAGCTCAGTGTCTCTTCTCTCTAGATCTGCATGTAGATTTCTCAGCTACTTTTCTAGTACCATAACTGACAGCATGCCACCATGTTCCCCATTGTGGTGAAAATGGAATAACCTCACAAACTGTAAGCAAGCCTTAAATGAAATATTTTCTTTATAAGAATGGCTTTGGCCATGGTGTCTCTTCATGGCAATAAAAATGAAGCCATGTTGATGAGACTTCATCAAAATACAATTTTTCTGACATTTCTAGTAGACTAGTCTCACACTAAACTTGATACTTCTTTGGCTCTTAGAACCCGACTCCCAGTCTCTTCGGCAGTGATCCTTCAGCCTTAAGTTTAAAAATTGGGTTGTGTTTGTATCTGTTGGGATTGGGGATTGGGCTGTGTTTGTATCAGTTGGGACTGGGGATTAGGCCATGTTTGTATCAGTTGGGACTGGGGATTGGGTTGTTTGTATCAGTTGGGATTGGGTTCCAGAGCATCTTTGCATTTTCTGTAATGGCATGCATTTGTTGCAAAAGGAAATTTCTATAATAAGAGTCAAGAATTATATTTATCTGAGAGTGTAAAAGTAAACATCTAGAATGTACTTTAAGAATAATGCTGGTTTAGTAAAGCAGCAGTTAGAGAGGTATTGTTTACTGCCAGGGTATGTGTGCCACTATTGCACCCCTAGGGTATTTCTGCCATAGTGGTCACTCTTATGGTTTGACAGAAATGTTTCAGAAAAGAATCAAAAGATTCCTTCTAAACAATTGTTTCTTGTTCATTTTATAATCCATTCTTAATCTTTCTGTGTTAAATATTCACTGTTGACCACCATTGCATTCACCTATTAACATTTCTTTCTTTTGTAGTCCCTGCTATGTGGATATTTGTTAGCAATGACTGATGTGGAAACTACGTATGCAGATTTCATTGCTTCAGGAAGAACAGGTAGAAGAAATGCAATACATGATATCCTGGTTTCCTCTGCAAGTGGCAACAGCAATGAATTAGCCTTGAAACTAGCAGGCCTTGATATCAACAAGACAGGTGAGTCAGTCAATGTATACTTTTCTAGGAAGGTGGAACAATTTGGCATTTTCCTACCTGAGATTAGGGCACAAAGACAAAAAACAAACAACAAGAAGAAACAAACAAAAAATGAAAACAATAACAACCAAAAATGCTTCCTTTGAAATAAGATGACAGTTAAAAACAGTTCAGACGAAAAGAAAGTCTAATTAGTTACCCAATCCCTCCATTTTTCAGTAACTTCTCATTTGAAAATTAAAACCCTGATCAAAAAAAAATCAGTATCTACAAAAATTTTGAAATTACTTATGGAAAAACCTTAACAGAGTTAAAGTTAGGACTCCTACCATGAATAACACCAGTTGTCTCCTCCATTTCATACATATTTACAACGATTCACAATTAAGTCAAGCAGACCTCAATCAAAGAATCACTTCAAAAGAGGCACCCTAGAACCATTTTTATTGAGACCAAAAATCAAAAAGTTTGTTATAGAGGTGCTTCTTAGATAAAGTGGTTCTTAAATTTTTGTGATTGGATGATTTTGTTTAATAAAATATATTTAATCACCTGGAATTACTAGTGATAAAGAAAAATTATAAAAATTGGGCTGGTGAGATGGCTCAGCTGGTAAGAGCACCCGACTGCTCTTCCGAAGGTGATAAGTTCAAATCCCAGCAACCACATGGTGGCTCACAACCATCCTTAATGAGATCTGGCGCCCTCTTCTGGAATGCCTGGAGACAGCTACAGTGTACTTACATATAATAAATAAAATAAATCTTTAAAAAAAAACATTTAAAAAAAAAAGAAAAATTATATTAATACATTAAAATATTTAGTAGTATTAATTTTCAGTATTCAAACGTTATCTAGTAGTTACTCCATACATAGCTTCTTCAAATTTATTAAGAAGACTAGCACAAAATAATCATTAAATATAAATCTGCATTAAATTCATTTTAATTATATAATTTGAAAAAAATTCAAGTAAATTGCTGGTTATAATGTATCTTGTTTTCTAAAGAACTCTGCATTCTAATTACAATTATCTAAGCCCTTGCAAATTTTTTTTTAGCTTCTCTTCCAACCATAAAGTCTAGAACTAGGAAAACTCTTCACTGACTTTACTATTCTCTTTGCACAGAACAAATAATAATAATATGAATGTTTAAACTATAAAATATGACATATATAAAGGCAAACTTAATATTCTTGTCTCTATTTTCTTATGATACATATTCATCAACATCACTCTCCTTTGTTAGTTCACAAGCATCATTTAACCACATCTCTATTTGAAGTGTAATGCTTAATCCTAAAAAGTGTCCTCAAGCACCAGGAAGATCCAATCTCTGTGGGAGTTTGGTTTCTCATTTTGTGTTTATACAGTCCCTTTCATCCTTAAGTATTCTATTGTCCCTCAACTGCCCAGATATGACCCTTCATTTGGTTATCAAAAAGTGTCTCCCATATATTCTGTTCTTGTCTATACAACCCCCCACCCAATCTGGGTCTTTTACACATCTTGAAGGCTTCTCCAGGACTCTAGTAATAAAAACTAGTGTATGAAAAATTGCCTAGTTATGCTTTGGTAAAATTCTATGTATAAAGATTAATTTCCTAAAATACTTAGAATCACTGGAGTATAATGAGATATTTAGTTTGTAAATTTTAAGAATAAAGGATAAAGAGCAACCAAAACAACTTCATGAGTAAATACACTTGCTGAACAAACCTGATGACTACAGTTCTATCCCAGATCCCACAGTAAAAGGAAAAATTTCACTTCTGAAAGTTGTCATCTGTTGAAACACTGTGACAAGTGTGTACCAGGAGACACACATACACTCAGATGTAGGTATGCATGTGTATTCATGCACACACACACACACACACACATGCACACACTAAATTCATTCATTCATTCATTTTAAAATGATTAAGAACAGAGCCAAATATGGTGATGTACATTTCTAATTGTAGCTTCTAAGAGATGAAGTCAAAAGGTAAGAAATTAGAGGTCCCTGGAAATCAGTCTGGTGGTTCCTCTGAAAATTGGACATAGTACTACCAGAAGATCCAGCAATACCGTTCCTGGGCATACAGCCAGAAGATGCTCCAACTTGTAATAAGGACACATGCCCCATTATGTTCATAGCAGCCTTATTTATAATAGCCAGAAGCTGGAAAGAACCCACATGTCCCTCAACAGAGGAATGGATACAGAAAATGTGGTACATTTACACAATGGAGTATTACTCAGCTATTAAAAACAATGAATTCATGAAATTCTTAGACAAATGGATGCGTCTGGAGGATATCATCCTGAGTGAGGTAACCCAATCACAAAAGAAGTCACTTGATATGCACTCACTGATAAGTGGATAGTAGCCCAGAAACTTAGACTACCCAAGATACAATTTTTAAAACACATGAAACTCAAGAAGAAGGAAGACCAAAATATGGATACTTTGTTCCTTCTTAGAATGGGGAAAAAAACTACCCATGGAAGGAGTTACAGAGACAAAGTTCAGAGCTGAGACAGTAGAAAGGACCATCCAGAGACTGCCCCATCTGGGGATCCATCACATATATAACCACCAAAACCAGAAAATATTGCATATGCAGCTAGATTTTGCTGACAGGACCCTGATATAGCTCTCTCTTGTGAGGCTATGCCAGTGCCTGGCAAATATAGAAGTGGATGCTCCCAGTCATCTATTGGATAGAACACAGGTCCCCTAAAGAAGGAGCTAGAGAAAGTAACCAAGGAGCTAAAGGGGTCGGGAACCCTATAAGAGGATCAACAATATGAACTAACCAGTACCCCACAGAACTGTGTCTCTAGTTGCATATGTAGCAGAGGATGGCCTAGTTGGCCATCGATGGGAGGAGAGGCCCTTGGTCTTGCAACAATCATATGCCCCAATACAGGGGAATGCAAGGGCCAGGAAGTGGGAGTGGGTGGGTGGCAGAGCAGGGCGGGGGTGGGTTATAGGGGACTTTGGGGATAACATTTGAAATGTAAATGAAGAAAATACTAATAAAAAAAAAGAAGTGAAAAAAAAAAAGAAATTAGAGGTCCACCTGGACTACACAGTTAAATCTGTTTCAAGAAAAAAAAAGATAATCTTTTTTAGTATTATATATAAGTGAGGGCAGTGTGGCCAGTCTACCTACCTTTATTTATATCATTTAGTTATGATAAACTTAAAAAAAATATGGACAGAATTCATGTTGCTGGAACACTACGAAATATTTTGTCTACCAAGTCATATTGGTTGCAGTAGCCAAATGACAAATTTGGACATCTGAAGGACTGACCAGAGTTAGCACATGTGTTAATTGCAACAAGATAGAGTGAAAATATTGTTGAGTTTTAGTATTTATGAAGGCACTGACTGAGATTACAATGAGCATAAGGAATGAGGGATATTTGACTGACACTGCACATATCAGAGACCAGCAAACTAGTAGACAAGAGAATGACCAAATATCAAAAAAAAAAAAAAATCCATGTATCTTCTCTTGTTAATATCAATTATGAATTAATCGAATTTTTTAGAAATCAGGTGTATTATCCTAAAGTTCTATAAATAATGGAAAAAGTAAATTTTAAATGTTTCTTTAAATTAGAGAGTCGGGACACAATGCCAATTCGGTCTCTGTAGATCGTAAAATCACATTTAAGAGTGATGATCATGGCCATGAGATTTTCTTTACCAGAAGCATAATTCACCATTAACAACTCTAGACATTTCACAGATCCCTTGTTTTTGACTTTCATTCTGATGTCTCATAAAGTGCTGGGCTCTGAAAACATATACAGTTTTGTTGATTGTACACTTCTAAGAAAACACTCTTGTCTATAACCATTTCAGACTTTGAAATCTCCAGCATTCTGAGCGTCAGTAACCATGAGCTTTTCTTTGCTCTCACTTCTCATTGTCTCTTACAGAAGGTGAAGATGATGGACAGAGAAGCTCCACCGAACAAAGTGGAGAAGCCCAGGGAGAAGCAGCCAAGTCTGAAAGCTAACACTCCATTCTGATGGTCATCAACATCTGACAATGTGGCAAATATCCTGGCAATGCTTGGATGTATTTGCAGCCATGGGTGAAGCAGAGGGGAAGAAAATGGCTGCGCTGCACAGCAAGACACTGTTGGTTGCCATGTCACAAGTGGGGATAGAGCCTGTGTCTGCACACAGCCTTTTCCCCACCTCTGTCATTAGCGATGGTTGAAATCACCTGGGCTGTGCTTGGATATCCTTTGTGTATGGGTCCTTTCACTTGACCGTATAATGAAATGCTTGTAGAGAGTAGCACTGACCTAGCTGATGATTCCTGTAGCATCTGGCCCCTCATGATGTCAGAGGATTTAATTGTGTCTAATTGAAAAGAGTTGGTTGAACCCCAGAGTTTCAGTATCTCTGGCTGGAGTATTGACTCACAAAAGAACCATCCAGAGAGCACAGTTAGCATTATGTCCCTGTGTGTGAGTGATGTTATTTACACCGTTTTGTATCGTACAGTATACCTGCTCAGCACTGCCCTTTGATTGCTTACATAA
This sequence comes from Mus minutoides, assembly GCA_902729485.2. Lineage (NCBI taxonomy): Eukaryota > Metazoa > Chordata > Mammalia > Rodentia > Muridae > Mus > Mus minutoides. The sequence continues at coordinate 272,593 of LR749585.1, forward strand.
AACAAAATGATGTACATGACTGTGAATTTTTATACCACTCATTTTTTTAAAGGGCTGCCTTTTTAATTTCCCATAGTGTTGTGGCGTGCACAGGGCAGAACCTACTTTTGTAAAACACAACTTTCCTCTTGATAACTGCTGAGGGTTACATCCAATAGACTTACTGAGCCCACTTTGCTTTATTATACAGGCATGTGGAAATATCCATTAATGTGAATATTGCCCGAGTTCAGTCTTAGTATCTACACAGACCAGCGTTCTGTCAATATTGATTTTGTTTCCAAATAAGTACTTTCAACTAATACTTTAATTTTTCATTATAAGAATTTTCCAAGAATCAACAATATAAACAAAGAATGCCAGATAATGCAAAGAGCTGGAAATGCTGTGCTGTGTGGATCACTTTTCTCACACTGCTCGGTACCACTGTTTAACTAGGGAGGACCGCTTGTGAAGGAGGTGTTTTCCTCAAAGCCTGTGGGCACACATCTCAAAAGTAAAGCCCTTGTGCTGTGTCCCCTCTCAGCCCTTTCATACCCAAATGTTGTTATGCACTTTTTAATGTTTGTAAAATTTTACTAATAATTTGTGTGAATTGCATTCAGATATAAAAATTATCACCCAACCACACTTTTACTGATGCTGTTGATGGACTATGCTGTGTTTGACATCACGATTATTGTATGGGGAATTTCTGTGGCCTGGATAACCCTCTCTGGTCAGTATTATGAAATCAACTATCTTTGGTAATAAGTAAGGATCCAGTTAGATGCCCAAGGTTCATCTGGTGCATCATAGGAGGCAAGTAACAGATGAAAAAAGACCTTCCCAGCAGAAGAGCCTCTAAGTGTCCTGGAGTACTAGCATAGCTAGAGTTCCAGGTTAAGTAGGGAGAGGTGTTTCAACAGGCAGACCTGGGTATGGTAGGAACTCGACCTGAGTCTGTAGTTACAGACAAGGTAGACAAGGAAGTCTGCCTATATCTTCCTATAGAGTGCTTTCATTTCTGACTGGGAATATATGAATTTCATTTAGTCCCCAACTGGATATTTTCCAGGAAAACAAGCAATGTTAAGTATGTCTTTCTGGATATAGAACAGTAAATACATTCAATATGAGAGGCATTGCTTTGATTTAACTCATTGGAGGCTAGCTAAAATTGAAACAAAACTACCTATTGATAGACTCAAAGTTGTGAACCTACAGCCTATTTGAGACAATCTCCGATAATCTATTTACAATATTCAACAGTTTCAATGTCCTTGTTTAACTATGCTGATAGCTTTCTTGTGAATAGGAAGATCATTCTTAAAGTTGTGGAATTCCAAACTGGTTTCACGTGTGTTTTGTAAAGTGTTGAACCAGTGCTAAGTCTGTGTGGAAGGGTTATATCCCTGTGTGATATACTATTACTAATGCATGTGGTGCCATGCTTGTCTTTAAACATATAAGTAGTGCTAAATAGAGAAGTCATATGGAGCTTCTGATTTCATTTGATCTCTTACTGCTTCTTTGTGTCCTGTATTCAATCCTAGAGGGATTCTGTGGCTGGGAAGGGAAAAGAGAACAACAGTCTGAATTTGTCACATCGCATAAATTTTGATTGGCAAAAGTGCATAGAATCTCCTGGTTTTCATTTAATACCCATCATTTGAAAGTAAATAATACTACATAGGAAATGAATCTGTAAATGCAGATGGAAGTGTGGGCAGCCCAAGTAAAGGGGTTAGTTACCCCAGCTAAGCCACCTCAGAACCAAATGCACCATTCACAGTTCCATCTTATTCCCCTGTCACAAATTACGATGTGAACATGAATAAGGACTAATTTTTGCAAAATTAAAAAGCTAATTTGAGGCCATGTTTATCTATCAACAGAATGTTGAATTCATATTTCATAAAATTAAAGCTAATTATACAGTGTGTTTCTCTGTATGAGAAACTATAGATAATACACTCATTCAGCTTGCATTTTAGAGAGAGTGTAAGTTTCTAAAACGGACTAGCCTTTCTTGGGTTTGTACACATGTTTTTGGGGCAAAGACATGTGGTTGAGCCTACCTTTGTGGGGGTTTTTTTGTTTTAATACTCAATAATAGCTTATTTTGAGTTTATTTATGACATGTAAACTGTAAATTTTACATGCTATGTTCATGTTATGTATGTGAACAAATTTTCTTACTTTTTATTTAATTACCTAGAAACACAAAATTTTCCATTTTAACACTTTAACAATGAATGAGAAGATGTAGAATTTGTTGAGTTTAACTGATTTTAACTAAGAATTTTATGTAAGTACGTATTCATCCTGAATTCACAGAAATGCTTTCTGCTCTATAACAGAAATCATGACCTTTATTTTTCAGGAAATAGTAGCCCACTGTTCACACCCTACCACTGAGTCTTCCTCAGACATGACAGCAAGGAATCAATGTTAAAAAAAATGACATTTTTATCTCTTCTCAGAGGAATAAGAAAAAAATGTAACTGTTGGGCAGCAAGCTTCTAAATAAATCCTGCAGTAGTAAGGAAAAAAAAATGTATAGTCGTTAAATTAAAGGAAGAAAGGATCCATAGTTGATGGTGTCTTAGAAGCCTGGAACTGTACCTTCACTGACTTGTGGCAGCCTGGGAAGTCATCTGTGAGCTTCTATGACTTCTGTATTTAGCAATGTTGCATGCTCACATAATTGATATTAAAAGCAGCACTTGTTTTCTGAAATGCAGTCTCTCCAGAGTAATTATTTACTGCATACAATATATTGAAGCTAAAGAAAGGATTGTAAAACAGGATGTGAAAGGCAAACTCAAAGTCTGAGCTATCTTGGGGTGCGTACCCCCAAGTCTCTGGCTTTACTTTCCTGCGCTCTACCCTAGATGCTTCTGATCCATTTGACTCTAGGAGCCCAGCTCCTCACTGTAGCCTTCTGCCATAACCATGCACACTCAGAGCTGTAATGTCAGCTTCACCATATGCTTCTGATTTGGTTAAGAGAGAAAGTATTCAAACATGCTGAAGTTTTTAAAACATTCTTCAGTAGCACACACACACACACACACACACACACACACACACACACACACAGAGAGAGAGAGAGAGAGAGAGAGAGAGAGAGAGAGAGAGAGAGAGAGAGAATACTCTTATCACATGCAGATAGAAAAGGCCCAGAAGAAATCAATGTGGGAATCAAGGGAAATTAGCCATCCATCTTTCAGGACCCGAAATCCATAGGCCAAAGAACCTTCTAAATATTTAAATTTGCCTTACCTAAGCCACAAAACTGAAACATACCTGTGAAACACTCTCCCTGGGTACTTCTTCTGTCTTTCTAATTTAAGATAGTAGTGTGGAAATCTAATGTAACTTCAAACTGGATAAGGAATAAGAATTCAGCAGTTATTGAGATATAAGTCTCCCAGGTACAATTACAAACAAACAAACAAACAAACAAAAACTCTTCAGAATTCAGTAGACAACAGAATTTGAAATTATACAGTGGAGAGGCACAACTATGGACATTAAATTACATAAATTGGAAGACATGAGAATTATCATTTTCCTCACTGGAGTTACCAACCTTCCCACACTCCTCTCTACCCCTACTTAGAAAGTTTTTTTTTTCTCCAATTCTGCTTTTTTTCTTCTTTTTGGAATTTACTTCTGCGTGCATCTGATTCCATTTTAAATGCATAATTTGAGAGAATTAATGGGTACATCAGAATAATGAGAGGAAAAGCAACTCTTGTGTCTGAAAGGTCAGTGTCATAATTGTTCTCCATCAGTTATGAAGTACATCTTGAAGTTGGCAGCAGTATGTCCTTACTACAGTATTTTAGTCAACACATATTATTGAGAGCTAATAAATAAAGGGGATTACACACTCACAGAATGGGTTTCTAAATGAGGTGACAAAGGCTTTAGTAAGTAGATTTTTTTTTTTTTAAATAGAAAAGGAGGCAAAGAGACTCTTTATATATTCTGAGCTAAACATTTTTAATATTACTAAATAAAACAAGGAAGCCTCAATGATAATTTTTAATAATCCCTGGGTTTTAGATTTTATATATATATATAATATTATAATTATACATAATATGTATGTAAAATATATAAATATATATATACACACACAGTAAATACACTGTGGAACCCTAAGGTTCATTAAAATAAATTCAGTTCCACCAAATGAGAACAAAAGTGCATTACATTAATTTATAAGTGGGTGGCTATTGTACTAATAGCAATAAGAAATGTGTGCCAGGCAGTGCCTTTAATCTCAGCACTTAGGAGGCAGAGGCAGAGGCAGGCAGATTTCTGAGTTCAAGGCCAGCCTGGTCTACAAAGTGAGTTTCCAGGACAGCCAGGGCTACACAGAGAAACCCTGTCTCGAAAAAACAGAGAGAGAGAGAGAGAGAGAGAGAGAGAGAGAGAGAGAGAGAGAGAGAGAGAGAGAGAGAGAGAAATGTGGAATGTACAGCGTAAATTTTTGAGGAGAAATTTTACTGAAAAGAAAACAAAACAAGGTCTACATGCTAGAATTGTTTCTTAAGATGAAGATTTCATTGAAGAAAATTAGTTGTTTCTATTTCAAGATGACAAAAGATCTACAGTATTGTTCACTGGTAGGAAAGTGGAGGTAGATCACAGTGGATACTTGTATGGGAAGAGGAACTGGGCCAAGTGGAAAAGTAGAACATAAGACCCTAATAGGAAAACCTAGAAGACCAAAAGCAGTTAAACATGGCAGATTGAGAACATGTCTCATATGGACTCTCTAGGAGACATGTCAGAGGAGAAATCACAGAAGTCAGGGCACATACCAACAGAGCAAATCTGGGCCACAGAAAAGCCCATACCAAGCCTTCAGCAGCCAAGAAAGAAGTCTACTTGTAGGTGTTAAATTTTTTCCAGATATACTAAATGCTACAGACAGAAGTTATCTTAAGACTTATTCTGAAGATAAGAATTCACAGTTGAAAAAGCCAAAGAAATTTTAGAAGGAAATAGAGCAGCAGCTGAGCTTTTTTTCCTTCCTTCCTTCCTTCCTTCCTTCCTTCCTTCCTTCCTTCCTTTCTTTCTTTCTTTCTTTCTTTCTTTCTTTCTTTCTTTCCTTCTTTCCTTCTTTCCTTCTTTCCTTCTTTCTATCTGTCTTCTGTCTTTCTGGCTTCCTTCCTTCCTTTCTTCTTTGTTTTCTTTCTTCCTTTCTTCTTTTCTTTTCTTTTCTTTTCTTTTCTTTCTTTCTATCTTTCTTTCTGTCTTTCTGGCCTTCTGGCTTACTTCCTTCCTTACTTCTTTGTTTTCTTTCTCTTCCTTTCTTTCTTTCTTTCTTTCTTTCTTTCTTTCTTTCCTTCTTTCCTTCTTTCTTTGTTCTTCCTTTCTTTCATTGAGGTATTTGCTTACTTTATATCCTGATTGCAGCTTGTTTTTTTTCTTTTTATTATTATCTTTAATCTTTTTTTACAGTCCAGTCCCTTCCCAGTCTACCCTGCCACAGTTCCTCATGCCATTCCTCCTCCCTCGTCTCCAAGAGGATGTCCCCATACCCTCACACACATACCCCCACACCCTGCAAAGCCTCTGCATTCCTTGGGGACTCAAGTATCTCAAGGATTAGGTGCATCTTCTCTTATTGAGCCCAGGCCAGACATTTCTCTGCTATTTATGCATCAGGGGCTTCGGATCAGCTAGTATATGCTGCTAAGCTGGTGGTTCAGTATCTGAGAGATCTTAAGGTCCAGGTTTGTTGAGACTGCTGGTCTTCCAGTGGAGTCGCCCTCCTTCTCAACTTCTTCCAGCCTTTCCCTAATTCAACCACAGGGGTCCCTGACTTCAGACCATTGATTGGGTGTAACTATCTGTTTCTGTCTCAGTGAGCTGCTTGTTGGGCCTTTCAGAGGACAGCCATGCTAGGCTCCTGTCTGTAAGCACATCATAGCATCAGTAATAGTGTCAGGCCTTGAGAGACTCCCCTTGAGCTGGGTCACAATTTGTGCCTGTCACTGGACCTTCTTCCCTCTCTCTCTTCTCCATGTTTTTCCCTACAGTTCTTTTAGACAGGAACAATTCTGGGTCTAAATTTTTGCTATAGGATGGCAACCCCATCTGTCCACTTGATGTCCAGTCTTTGTACTAGAGGTGGATTCTACAAGTTCCCTCTCCCCACTGTTGAGTATTTCATCTAAGGTCCCTCCCTTACAGTCCTAAGATTCTCTCACCTCCCAGGTCTCTGGTACATTCTTGAGGGTGCCCCCACCTCCCACATCCTGAGGTTGTATATTTCCATTCATTCTGCTCGCCCTTGGGGCTCCAGTGGAGGAGCCCACTCCTAGTCACCCCCCCAAAAAAACCTGATCATCTCCCCCTTTTCCCCTTTTCCCCTTTTCCCCTTTTCCCCTCCCTCTGACCTAAACAGAATTCACAACAGAGAAATGGCTCAGAAACACTTAAAGAAATGTAAAAGTCATTAGTGATCAGGGAAATGTAAATCAAAATGACTTCGAGATTCTACCTTACACCAATCACAATGACTAAGATCAAAAACTCAAATGACAGCATATGTTGGAAAGGATGTGGGGAAAGAGGATCACTCCTCCATTGCTGGTGGGATTGCAAACTGGTACAACCACTCTGGAAATCAATGTGGCAGTTCCTCAGAAAATTGGAAATAGTTCTACCTGAAGACCCAGCTATACCACCCTTGGGCATCTACCAAAAAGATGCCACACCATACCACAAGGTCATGTGTCCCACTATAGCAGCCTTATTTTTGATAGCCAGAAGCTGGAAACAACCCAGATGCCCAACAATGGAAGAATGGATACAGAAAGTGTGGTTCATTTACACAATGTAACACTACTCAGCTAGCAAGAAGGAGGACATCCTAAGTTTTGCAGGCAAATAGATGGAGCTAGAAAATATCATCCTAAGTAAGGTATCTCAGACCCAAAAGGACATGCATGGTATGTACTGACTAATAAGTGGATATTAGCCAAAAGAGTACAAAATAACCAGGACACAATCCACAGAACTTAAGAAGGTTATCAAGCCAAAGGGCCCAAGTGAGGATGCTTCTATCCCACTAGGGAGGGAGAAGAAAGATGATTGCAGCTTCTACTCATTCCTCTCTTCTCAGTCCTTGTCTCTCACTCCCACCAAGCCCAGCTCCTTTCTCCTTAGAAGAGGGAAGGCCTGCCATGGGTATCAAACAACCTTGACAGACAGTTGTAGTAGGCGTCCTTGATCCTCTGGCTCTTTCAGTTCTTCCTCCTACTCTTCCCTCTTTCCACTGGATTTCCCAAGATCCACCTAATATTTGGCTATATGTCTCTGATCAGTTTCTATCAGTTTCTGGGTGAAGCCTCTCTCATGACAATTATGCAAAGCTCCTGTTTGCAAGTATAGCAGAATATTATTGATGGTGTCAGGGATGGGTTCTCTTTCATGGCATGGGCCAGTCAGTGGTTAGTCATTCCTTTAATTTCTGCTCCATCTTTATCCCTGTATATCCTATAGACAGGACAAATTGTGAATCTATGTTGATTTTTTGTTGTTGTTGTTGTTGTTACTGGTTTTGGATTTTTTTGGTTTTGGTTTTTTGTTTTGGGGATTTGGGGGGGGGTTGTTTTGTTTTGTTTTGTTTTTGTTTTGTTTTTTTGAGACAGGATTTCTCTGTGTAACCCTAGATGTCCTGGAACTCACTTTGTAGACCAGGTTGACCTCGAACTCAGAAATCCACCTACCTCTGCCTCCCAAATGCTGGGATTAAAGGTGTGCGCCACCACCACCCAGCTGAAGCTAAGGTTTTGTGGTTGGGTAGGTGTCCCAATCCCTTCATTTGGAACTCTTGCCTGCTTACAGGGGTTGAGACTTGTTACTTTCTATCCGTGCCCTAATCCACACTTCCTCTTTTAGATGAACACATTCCTCCTCTAACAATGTGTATGTCACAAGAATTACTTTCCCCATAGAAATAAAGTACAAGTCTCTGGCCTTTCCTTTGGATAGTTGTTATATATTCTGACTGTGGATTAAAGGCTCTATTTTATTACCTTTATTTGTCAAAATTACTCTAAAATAAAAATATTCATATATCCACTTATATAAAGAGAAATATATATATATATATATATATATATATATATATATATATATTACTGTGGGAACTAAAAGGGGTCTAGGGAAAGAGGGGAAGGTGGATAGCCTACGTCCTGCCAGAGTTCCACCTATGCTCTGGGCAGTCAGACATGGGAGGACTGCCAGACACTTTCCACTTGGCCCCAGGTGGGTATCTAAGCCACTGACCCCACTCGTTGGGGGTGGACAGGGGGCAGCCCCCAACCGGGGGACCTCCGGGATTACACGCTGTAGCCCCAGGATTATAGGAGAGAGGGCTGAGGGAAAGAGGTTCCCACACAGGTCTGCGCAGCGGACCTTGATGAACAGAGACAGTTTATGGTTTTAGAGTTTTATTATAGAAAGGCAGGGAGAAAGACAAAAGGGGGAGAGAGAGAGAGAGAGAGAGAGAGAGAGAGAGAGAGAGAGAGAGCAGTCATGGCCAAGAGGAGAGGAGGAGGAAAGGAGAGAGAGAAGAAAGGCTAGAGAGTAAGAAAGAGAGAGTGAGAGGGAGTAAGAGCAAGAGAGGAGAGAGTGAGGAGGGGCCAAAAGGCCCCTCTTATAGTGGACTGCTTTATCTGTTGCTAGGTAACTTGGGAGGAGTTTAGCCTGAATGTCAGAAGCTTAGGACATTGCCTATGTGACTAAAAGCCATGCTTCTCTTGTGGGGGCTGAGGGGACAGCAACTTCAACAAGAGCCAGGATTCCAGGAGACATGAGAGAACTCCTTCCCTCCCCTATAGGTGAATTATCACCACTGGGTCCCAGGGTTCAACATCTCAGCTTGACTAGAGACCAGACTGTCTTTGCATAGCCCAATGCCCCACATACTACACACACACACACACACACACACACACACATATAAAACATACATACATATACATACACATGGACATGCACATACATATACACATAGTAAAGTTGCTTAGCAAGTAAAGATACTCAGTGCCAAGACAGCACCCCACAAAGTTCCACCCCACAAAGTCATATGATAGAAAGAGAAAAGCCACCTTCAAGTTGTCTTCTGATCAGCAAATGCCCAACATGGCACACACACAAAAAGAAATAACATAATTATATTAATGTGAAAAAATACTTTGCATGTTATAAATGAACAATCTGGGACTCATACAATGGGTCACACAATGGCCCAAAGAAATGTAGCTGGGGAATTGAAACCAGGAATAAAATTTAAGTCAGTGTTCTCAGTTGACAATAACTCTGCTTTCAACTAAACAAGATCTTTCCAAATGAGCAATAATAAAAACCAAACATATAACTTTACATTCTCTAGAGTTTAAATTAAAAATAGAAAGAAAACTTTACAATAACCTGATATATTTTAACTTCGTGTTTATTAAAATGTATTTTTGTCAATGCTGAGTCATGAAATTCCAGTATGTTTTTCACAGACATTATATGTTAAACCAGTTCACATGATGTAGGTGCTGCCATTCACAGTATATTTTCACAGGTCATACCCTACTGTGTATGGATTCCAAACAGAAAATAATGTTCATTTTGAGGATAGAAGCTATGTGTGTTTGTATATTTCTAATTGACCCTAAAGACAGACTTTACATTAGAATTTTTTGGAAAACTTTTAGACATATGAGGAACTGAAACAAGTCTGTACAGATTTTAATTTAGTTGTAGTGTGAACCCCAGGTATCAGGACTTTTAAATTTTGTATTAAAGTATAATGAATATTTAAAAGTGAGCATATGCTCATGTCATCTGAATTTTTCTAAAATAAACACAGTTAGGTAAACATCACCAAGATCAAGGATCCAAATCCGCCAACACCTAAAATGCTCATCACATTTCTTTATTAGCCACCTCTGGAAAAAGCTGTATCCCATTTGACTGATAAAATGATTCATACCCATCTGTCTTTCCAATGTTAAATCAGTATATCCCACCAACTAACATAGCAGTGCTCTTTTCAGATGGTTCTTTTGTAGAGTATTACCAATATGATTTCAGGTCAACATGACCCACCTCCCAATTATATGTCACCTCCCTGTATGCATACGCTCCAGAGAACATAGGCCCTTCAGAGTTTTACATCACCAGGTCCATCCAGATTTAATTTTCAATCTATTTCATGCTGAATCCTATGCGGCTGTTGAAGAGACAGTGTGACTTGGTTCCCACCCCAGGTGCACAGCCAGCAGGATATGGGCCTCCATGAGTGTTGATAGTTCTTGGTGTGAGGCTTACTTGTGTAATAACATACATAATATATTTTATGTTCCTCCTTTGGGATATGTTCTCCCTGCTAAGGTTAATGACTCCACAATAATTAGAAGCACTAACAAGTCTGTTAGGCAAGTGTATATCTTAGTAAAATGGTAAGTGCTGTGGTCTTCAGGACAGTTCTTAAAGCTGCTGGAAAGAACTCTGAAAACACAGTTCAAAAATTATAATTTCTCAACTATGCAAAATATAAGAATGTAATATGAAATATATTAGGGGCTTCATGGACCTAAAAAAACAGGGGCATCTGAACTATGATCCAGCTTGTCAAAAAGATATTATGGAAGGAGATAAAGAGATTTAGGGAGTGTTGATCTCAGAATGGGATTCTATCCAGCTAACTTAATGTCTGCTTCCAAAAGCAGGCAGATCTCTTAATTCATTGTTATGTATTTAAAGAAATTTTTACTTGGTCTCTTTTTCTAAGAATTAAATGGCTAAGGTCAGAGAATGCTGATTCATGGGATAATCAAAAGGGAACCTGGGTAAACAATTGAATTGAAAAAAAAAAAAAAAACAACTGTGCTTTGGTCTGCAAGAGCTGAGCTATCTAAATGAACTGTCTAAAGAGTTGTCTTTTTTTTTTAGTTTTTTTTAATTAGATATTTTCTTAATTTGCATTTCAAATGCTATCCCGAAAGTTCCCTATACCCTCCCCACACCCTGCTCCCCAACCCACCCACTCCTACTTCTTGGCTCTGGTGTGTCTTAAGCAAAACATCTGGGTCACTTTGCACCCACCTCACTGACTTTGAGTCATTTCTTTTGCTGCTCCCAAGCACCTCTTCCTCAGAACCCCTTCCAAGCAGAGGCTGGTCCTTAATGATCCCAGATTATCAGGTGGCTCCTCCTCTGGAACAATCTTGCTGATAGATTATCAGTTGGGTTCTACTCTAGTACAATCTATGATCACTGGGATTCTATCCCCTACTTCCCTTGTAATTATCTGTAGATCACATATGTGAGAATGCTGTGAAACTAGTAGCAGATTTCAATTGATTTTTTAATTGAAAATAGAGTTGTCTTGCATAATATACATGCCAGTTATAGTTTACCCTCTCAACACTCCTCCCAGCTCTGTACCCCGATTCCTCTAGATCTACTCCCTCTCTGTTTCCTTTTCAGTAAAGAGCAGGCCTCCAATAGATGAGAGCCAAACATAACAAAACAAGACACACTAAAGAAAGGCAAACACCCTTATATGGTGGCCAGTCAAGGTAACCCAAAAGAAGGACAAGAGTCTCAGAAGCAGGCAAAAGAGTCGATAACAACCCACTCCCATTGTTAGGGGTCTCACAAAAATGTCAAGTTAGCAGCTGAAACACATCCACAGATGATCTGGTGTAGACTGATGCACACACATTTTATATTTAATTATGACTCATAACTGCAGCAAAATTGCAATTCTAAGTAGCCACAAAAATAATTTTATGGCTGGGGTTACTGAGAGCATCAAGCTCCACTTAGCCTGTGTACCTGCGTTGCCAAGGCAACCACCTTCAATCCCACAGCCCACCTGGCTCAGTCTCCACCCTTGGTGGTATGACGTCATTCTCCCTATAAATGGGGAATACACCCCCTCCTCGCTCTTTTTGCCCTCTTCCTCTCTCTCTTCTCTCCCCTCTCTATCTCTTTCTCCTCTTCTCTGCCCCCTCCCCTACCCTCTCAATAAACCTCTCCAGGTGGAACCCCCTCAGCCTGGTCTGCTGCCTGGTTATTCGCCCAAACACACTGATATTTTTATCAATATTGATGCCGTGACTCCGGATTACAAAGGCGATAAAACAGACAGCCACCAGTGCTGAAGGCACCCGCCCCAGCGGAAGCAACTTCAGACACAGCATTCCAGCACTCCTGGTAAGAATCCCCCTACCCCCTCCGCTCCTCCCTCTAGGTGGAGCCTCTTGGTAGAGCCTCTTCCACCGCGGGCGCGCCACACGCCGCTTCTGCCGTGATACTGCGCGGGCCTTTGAGGCGGGGCGCACAGCCCACAGCCGTGCAACCCACAACCGCCACAGCTCCCAGCTCCCACCGCGGTGCGCACAGCCGGCTAGACCAGACACCTGGCCCTATGGCCTCCTCCCAGTGCCGCACATGCCTTCACAGCTCGGCACTAAGGCCTCCCCCCACCGCCGCCGCTGCGGGCCCAGGAGCAGCACCCGCCAGGCGGAGGAAGGGCCTGTGCAGACAGCTGCGTTAACTCTTCGCCTGCTGCCTTGCCACCTCCGTCGGAGCCGCAGACCTATACAAGAGATCTGGGCAGGGGGCTCCGTTTCACCCCAGCCCCTTGAGCCCTGACACCGCCCCACTGCCTCCCTGCCTTGCTCCCTGGGAGGGACACAAACTGCGCGCCCAGGGCTGGGGCTGCCTCTAGAACGCCACAATCCGCCTTTTCTTTCCTTTTTCCCCCACCTCTTCCCTCTAGGCCAGAACTTTAGGTAAAGCCTCTGCCACGTGGCCTGCCTCTGGGCGGGACCCACAAGCAGCTCGGCACTCACACAAAAGGCCAGTGAGGAGGGGCCAAGACACGGTTGTGGCTACGGTTATCTGCCACTTTCCGCCACTAGGGCACACAAACCTTAAGTAAGCTGTGTTACTTCCATGGTCTCATTTACTGGTTCGCGAAGAATTCCCACCCAGACACCGGCACACAATTGACAGGGCTCACCAGCGGTGGGACAAACCCCAAAATCCTCAGAACAGGGCCTGGCCAGCCCAGACTGGGGACTAAGGGGAAGCGTCCCAGCCAACATAGTATCTTGTCCAACCGGATCCTGCTTTGTCTTCTGAAAGTGCTCTCCTTCTTCACATGGACCCATAGCG